>JBBPKK010000280.1:0-33556 GCA_038089215.1 Tylopilus vinaceipallidus
CCCCCCCCGACGCCGACCCCACGCCACACCCCCGCCCATCCTCCGCCCGCCCGTCCCTCGCCGCCGGCCACGATGACGAGGACGAGTTCCCCACTCCCCGCATGCATCCCCGCCCCATCGCAGCCCTCCATCCCGACGCCGCCCCGAGCTCCTCCCACAGCGTCACCCCCGCCCCCACAGAGACACCCGCGGCGCGTCTCCGCGCCCTTCTTGCTCGCGAGCCGCGGTCCCCAAAAGACACCACGCCCACCCTCCCCCAGGCGCCCCCGTCCGAGGCCGATTCCGCAGCTGGGTCGACCCCTTTT
Organism: Tylopilus vinaceipallidus; assembly: GCA_038089215.1. Lineage (NCBI taxonomy): Eukaryota > Fungi > Basidiomycota > Agaricomycetes > Boletales > Boletaceae > Tylopilus > Tylopilus vinaceipallidus. Next base: position 306 of record JBBPKK010000280.1, read on the forward strand.
GGCTCCAGCACCTCCAGCGTCACCCGCGAGAACTTGAAGGGCATATTCACCCGCGCTCTCAGGGAGCCAGGCGACACCCCGCAGAAGGGCCGTCCGCGCAGAAATAGCTTCGATGGCAGCTCAATGGAGATCACCCCCGTGGCAGACAGGGACAGCCGTCTCCGCAGGCGCGCACGCCGAAGCTTGAGCGACGAGGAAGCTGAGAAACCGAGTACGTGGCCCTGCCGTGCACTACTGGCATACCTCAACCTCGCGCATCAGAATATAGCAGACAGTCCGATCATTCTCTCCAGCACTCGACGGCCGTCACTTTTGATGCCTTGCGTACTCGCCTCATGGCCTCTCAATCGCAGCTCATGAATCAGAACCTTGCAGAGGCATTGATCGATCGTATGTTGTCCAGTAGCCTCTTCAGACAATATCATCGACCCAATCAGACTCTTCCCTAGCGTCTACAAGCACGTCCAATGCTAAGCAGCTTCCTCAGGCAGCTTCCTCCTCTCAATTCAACCCCACCCGCACGGCCACCACTCTCACTCCGCATCCATCATTCCAAATGTCGTCCCAGCTTGCGTTTCAATCCAGTATGTCTTGGTGTACGATCATACACTTGGTCTGATTGATCTGTGCGTAGATCTGCTTGAACAGGATTCTGAAATGCAGCGAGCGATGGGCGAGGTTCTCAATTCCGAGTCTGAAGGTAGGCGTTCCCTTCTTCAAATACCTGAAACCCTCAATTTGTTGCATATTGTAGCCTCGATATCCGCGACGAATGCCGTACAATCGACTGCCCCTCCAACTACTTCCCGTTCATCTCCCTCACTCAGAACAAGCAAGAATGGTTCAAAGTTGGAACACAGACATACCATCCACGAGTTCATCTGTAGGTCATTCGTTCGCAGATCGAACCTACCTTGCGATTGATTGGGTTCGCTTGGCCGTCAGCTCCAACGACAAGCGCTTCCGTGAACGGGAGGACTGGTAAGCCACCAGCCGGTGTGTGATCGCACGCTCACGTTGGTTAAAGACAAGGATCCTCGTTTGCAAGGGGAAGAACACAACGATCAACGCGAGCGGGAGCGGAATCGTGCGAGGCTCCCGCCATGGTCCGGCACCCCGAATACACCTCGCAGGCATTCGCAAGATTTTCACCGTCGTCTATCTCAAGAATTTCGCTCGCCTCCACATACGAACCTATCCTCTCGCGAACCTGTAATGTCCCAGAATAGTGCCACGCGACTTGGACATAGACACCTGGAGAGACGAGGCAGCCTTGCATCTTTGCGGAGTTTCGATGATGAACACAGCTCGAGACCTAGCTCCATTGGTTCTCAAGCAGACTGTCGGTATTCTTTTAGCTCAGGCTTCCTATACCTAAGCATTTCATTTTTTCTAGATCAAGACCGAATCTTGGAGTTTGAACGAGAAAGAAATCATGAACGAGAACGAGAATGGAATAGACGACATCCACCGCCCCGGCCATCCTCGAGTCTGAGTACGAGCTCGAATCACTCCTTTTCTCATCCACATACCCATCCACCACGATCACCGTCTACCACACCTTATCTCGCGCCAACTCGCGCTTCCCTCCAGCGAAAGTCCTCCCGTACATCTCTACGGTCGGACTCCCCTGCATCCTTAGCTAGCAGTCACGAGTCATTGAAGGAACGGGAGGAAGAGCAGAAAATAGAAGTGGCACACGAACGAGAGCGTAACTGGAATTCTCCGCGTCCCCTTTGGTCATCGTCGAAAAGCCCGTCGACTCCTGGCCTTAGCAGTCGAAGCAATTCCCTTCGTGCTACTTCGAGTCTGACTCATCTGAGAGACTCCAATGGACACCTGGAAACTTCTCGAGAGCTACCCAAGCCGCAAAGCAAGGTCGACTCCTCTAGTCCTGCCGTTTTGTTACGCCAGTCGGGAGGTCGACCGAGCTTGGAAGAAAGAGCGATTGGTTCCACTCGATCCACGCCATCAAGCGGATCCAGTCCCGGAAAAGCGCCAGGTGTTGCTTCCAAGTTTGGCTGGAATTTTGCGCGCAGCCCCCTCCCTCCACTTGACCTTGATGATCGCCGCAAAAGCACCTCGTCACCCACCCCTGCTTCCCAGTCGTTAAGCAAAGTACCGGAAGCACACGTATCCAGTCAGATACCGGTACGCTCGAGGACGAAAAGTTTCGAACACCCAACTAGCGATATGAGCTTCACCCGCGTCGTAGGTGGTGAATCGTCCCTTCAGCAAGATGATCAAAACAGACAAGGGACAGAAGTTGAATCGCGCGGTCTCGGGGAGCCTGCTATGGCCAGAAATTTGTGGAGTCAGGAAGACGTGGTGCTTGGTGTGTCGTAGTCTACTTTTGTGCTTCCTGTTGGTCATAACTTTGCCTTAGCTAGCGATGAAGAGTCTATCGATGATGCTCCCCCCCAGTCTACCACGCCGAAGAGTAATCCCCCATATCCTATTCCAGAAGAGATCGAGATGGACACAGAGACGGAGGTCCTGGCATCCCCCTCTCCACAAGGTTCCCCTCGGTTTAGAGTACAGACATCTACTCCCAACCGAGCGTCCCTTCCAAAGACGAACGAACCAACACGCTCGCAAACCCTAAATCACTTGCCAGAAGAGCTGTCTGTCGGCTCAACTCCTCCTGGTACTCCACCGCCTGCCAGCATCGCATCACAAATACCCACCTCCGAAACATCCCCTTCCTTTGTGCCTGTCACACCTCCACGCCAAACGTCCCTTGGTAGCTCTATCTTGGACTTCCAAACCCCCTCTCCCCCACACGACCTTCCGGATCTTCCAGCTCCTCCTTCATCGTCAGATGACGATGCACTGGCGGGTACACCCATGAAGAACCGACATATCGATGCTAATCCAAATTTCACGTTGACCAAGACACCGAAACCGCCTGGTGCTTGGGCGGCAACACCGCTACCACCCAAGTTCGGTCAGCGATCATCTTCTCCTGCCGCCTTTTCCCTGGATTCGACACCTCCAGCATCCACTTCTACCCCGTTAACCCGCGCTAGCTCCCTTCCCCCTGCACACGCCGAGGCCGAGACCAATAACCCGGGTGAAGACGGGCTTATCACACCAGTGGGAACATTGTCGCGAGCCAAATCTCTCCCCATACGCACACCTGCACCACCGGGTGCGTGGATGGCCACTCCAGGCCAATCTGCCCTTCTTAACAATGGCGTGGATCAATCTCAATTTGGGTCGCTTGGCAGGAGGAAAGGCCTGCTAAAGGTCCGCTTTGACGTAACCGAGTCGGAGGCTTCTGCAACAGAAGGACACCCAAGCTCACCCTTGTCCGCCATAAGATTGACAAATCCTGAGCTGCCATCGCCAAAACTGTCTGCGGAACACGGCACCGACAACGCAGTAGCTGCGAATGAAACTCGCGGAGAGGCGCCGACATCGACTTTGCCACATAGACCTGCTACCCCAGAACGGCCAACAGCACCGATTTCTCGCGAAAGCCCACGGTCGCTTCGGAGATCCCCAGCGGTTCGGCTAGTGGATGCTTATGGCCGGGAAAGGGCTAACGAAGAAGGGACTGCAACATCATTGATCGGTCTCCCGAATGGCCACGCGGATGCCGAGAAGAAGACGCTCACGTCGCCGTCCACTCCTCGCCGTAGTCTGGTACGCATCGTTGACGCCATGGGGAGGGAAGTGGATGACATTGCGGAGATCCCTGATGAACCAAATGATAGAACAAATAAGTCGTTTGAAACAGACATTTCTGTTACTTCAGATGACCACCGAGTTGGACATACAGAGGCATTGACCCACATGAGGAAGACGCTTAGGGACTTGGCTGAAAGCTTGAGCGATGCTGACAGGTTGGTTGCCTTCTCCGTCTGCCAAGAAGCCGTGAATGAACCTATTTCATCAATCGATAGGTCCGATGATCTCGAACTTAATTCCAGTCATCTTGAGCAGCTGGAAGAAGTCTCTCGAGCAGCTCGGCTCGCCAGGAACCAGCTTGCCCACAACCTCCACCTAGAGACAGCGAAGGAGCGCGATCTACGTGGCAAGGAGAAAATTTACGCTTGGACGCGTCGGCTTCTGGTAAGCACGCTAAGATCCGTGTCCTATATTGATATTCACACGTTGCACAGCCAGATACCACCAAAAAATCCTGGAACACTACCTTTGTATGTTGTTGTGTCATTGTCCAGCTGTTGATCGTCTTGGCGATGTGGAGGTGCGGTAATGAGTCCGCGTATTTGCCTACCGGTCTGACCACTCTTTCTCAGCTACGCTAACACCGAGGCCCGTCGCCTCTTCTATACGATATACTATGACCCTTTATACCCAGAGTTCACACCGATCCAAGGGGGTTCGTGCTTTAGTGGCACGCTTTCGACACCACGACCGTGGACGTTGTTCGATTCATATGAGATCATGCAGCGAGAAGGATGGCAGTCGATGGGGAAAGAAGTGCTGCATGCGATGAGGCATGTCGGAGAGCAAGCATGGGAGCGGTGGGGGGAGCATGCACATTTCGAGAAGCCTTCTTGATTACCCCAGACTACTTATTGATCTAATTTTTTTAGCTACGTTGGAGTACTGCTTTGTGTACAAAGTCTCGCATAGGTTACATGACGTCTATGAAACATGGTCCGACTCTGCGTCATGCCGGAAGCGACTTGCCAACCGGGTGGCATTGAACCTTGTCGATGCCACCCATGTGAGCGAACACACCAGCGCCGTGCGCCGCCCGCCCGCTCATGCTTTCCATCCCAGACGCGACAAATTCACGATCCATTCCAAGGCGGTCGTATGCCAAGATGTCGACCTCAAGGGCGACATCACCATCGGCCCCGGCTCCGTCATCCACCCCAAAGCGACCATCTTTGCCCTCGGCGGCCCCATCGTCATCGGCTCGGGCTGCATCATCGAGGAGGCCGCCATCATCGTCAACCGCCGCAAAGAGGCGATGCGCGTCGGAGACGACAACCTGTTCGAGATCGGCTGTCGTACGTGCCCCCCTTCTCCGCGTCTTTTGCTCTTGGGCCATGCGCTTCGGCAGCGGTCGCTCAACGGTCGCGTTCGTGCGCTTGTGTTGACAGGTGTCGAGTCGCCTTCGATAGGCAATCATAATACCGTATGCACGCGAGCGCGGGTGCATCACACGGTGCGGATATCCAACTATTGTGTCATCGGTGCGAGCTGTCTCTTGGTACCGACCGAGGACGAGACGTTGGAAGAGCACACCTCTGTGTACGGCCCCGCTGCGGAGAAACGCATCTGGAGTGGTCGAGGCCAGGTGCAAGAGGCCGACTTGCGGATCAAACACGCAGAGTATCTTCGCGAGATGTTGCCCAAGTTCAATCGGTTGCGTCGAGGGGATGGGGTGTAATCCGCCCGCATGTCGACGAATCCCGTCAAGTTCTCCGCAATACAGCAACTTGGTGTCTCGAATGGGCATGCCCGAACTATCCTTGCTGATAGCTTTCCGCCCCGTCATAATGTCCAGTCCGTACTTGTAGTGGATATAGCATGCGGTTCACGGTACAAAACGCATATGGAACGGGTTCGTAACTAATGTATTCGTTATTTCATACTCACCAGCCTGTCGTAAAATGCTTCGAGCGCAGGTTTAGCATGAGGCATGTTGCTGAATGCCAGCACCGATCTGAGAAATGCACCCTTAACTTCAGCTGACGCACAGTGCTTCATGAGAACATCAAGCTGTACTTCTCGAGCCTCAGGGTATCTATCCACGCTCGTGAGCAGTAGTCTGATGGCAGGCGCAGTCACTGACTTGGAGGCGAAGATGGAAAACGTTTCGTCCAAGACATTTACCTCAGTCATTCTTTCCTTGATGGCCGCCAGGGCTGTGGCCCGGAGGGCAGCATCGCCGACCTTGCAATACATCAGAGCTCTGTCATTTGAATCTATTTGATACAGCTCACAAGATCAGCTAGCCGGTACATCGACTTGGGCGAACAAGCAGGTGGACCATCTCCTGCACGGCGGCGCCCGATATCGCGGTCAACTTGCGACTTCAGTTTGTTGAACTCGAGACGACCAGTGTAACAATACCACAAGAAAGCACGCCACCTGTATTCCCGTTAAATGCTTTCTGGTCGCACTCGTCGATATCACTTACGTCCTGTGGGCTGCGAACTTGATCAAGACCGTTTGTTCGTGATCAGTTCTAGCCACTGGAGACGACCGATGAGGCTCTCCCGCGCTTTTAACCACTTCCTCGTGGAGGGAATCAACGAAGCCCAAGTCACTGGCTTGATGTGATTGAGAGACGACAAAGCAAGTAGCAGTCAACATATCACTGACCCAGCTCCAAGGAAGATAAAGAGTTGCTGGGCCTTTCCGGACTGCTTTCTAATCGCCGATCTGTCCGGGTCTCCAGTAAGTGTATGTAGACTGATGGGTGTGGGCGATCTATCCTCGACGATCTACAAATGACACTCACCGGGTGGGGTTGATACACAAGGTTCCATAAGGAACGCGGTTTCATCTTCATCGAAATCACTATCAAGCTCGTATTCGTAACCATCCGGGCACGAAATCTCTCCCCTATGTCTTGCGTCGGCATTGTCAGGACGATTTAGCGCAGCCAGTACACCCGACCATCCCTCGCCAAGTTTAGCTTCGAGATCATCAGCTAGATGCCCCAGAAGCCCACTTTCACTGACCAAATGAAGGATTAACGTGCCCTTCCAGGGCGGAGAGCGAGGCGTAAGTCTCGAGGGGCTGACCGTTGCGTCCAGGAGTAGAACGGGCAGGGAAGGTCAAGAATTTCACATCGTAGATTTTTCCAGTAGCAAATGACTGACTCAGGAGACGATCGTCGCTTTGCCTGACGAACCATGCCTTGGCTCCCGCTTCGTTAGCGTGAACTTCAAACAGTCCATCCGAGAACGGGCATTCCGAGATCGTCACATTGAGCGAGACCTTGATAGATGAATGCAACAAGACGGTGCTGGATGCTGCGCCCGGGGTTTCCACGGAAGGCGTGTCTGCCAAGATGACCTGCGTCATTGTCATGGATTGCGGTGGGTTACACGATGTGCAGGAGATGTCGGCACAACCGCCTGGCTGTCGCACAGGTAAGGACAACTCGGCACGCATGGACGTCTTTCCCCAAGGAATGGTAACATTGTACTGACGAAAAGCGAACCCTGCGGGAAACCACTTCTGCGGTTCAGCTGGTTCGTTTGCGCGAGTCCCTAGTGACTCGGGGACCAATAACAAAGTGAAAGTCCACCCGAGCTTTAATAGGGGAAGGTCAATGGAAATACCACCCGACTTTGGATTGCCTGACAGTGGGCCCAGGGTGAAGACGGCATGAATCGTCGTGGGCGTCCATTTTTCCTCGACTTTTTTCACTGTCACGACGTCAGAGGACATGATGCTGTGATATGAGTGGGTGGCGGCGTTGGCAACGTCAGTAGAGCACCGAGGGATATAAAAATCGGGGTCCAGTATTTGAATGCGAATGGAAGGAAGAAAAAGCCTCGTGGCCCTATCAGCTCCAACACGCTGTTGAATTAAAGTTCAGTTCAAACTTTCAAGTTGGCGAACTGGAGTGGCACAAGCGTGATTTAGTTCAAGTATTGGGAGGCTGGACGGATGAAGATGAACCGGCTTGCCCGTCAGATTCGCAGACTACTAGGAGTGAATTCATGAAATCACCACTATTTCCAGACCCAAGGGCTTCGCCACCAAAAGACTAATGTCATGATGTACTGCGTGAATTCGAAGCACAGCAACGACTGCAACACAAACGAATTGACACTCACTCAGATAAGTTCCCGGCAAAGCTAGTGTGTCCGCACTGGATAAAATCACATCAACCAATATAACTACCAGAACTTCATTGTTGATTCATTGTTGGTCTGAGCAATAGCTCACTGCTTCCGTGGCCAAGGCTCACGATCTCGGCTCCTCAAGCGCAAAGCCCGAAACGATCGCTGACGGTCCTAGTAACGCTCTCGATGGGGCGTTCGCGAGCCAGGAGGCAGAACAAAAGGGATATTTTCATTTATGTAATTCATGCATGTACAACTCAGTGCGTAATCACAGTCAGTCGTGTTTTACAAGTTACAGTAAATGCCCGTCACGAGTTTCAGGTCGCAACCCTGTCGTAGAAGGCTTCCAGCACAGGCCCTGCATGGGCATTACCAAGCTTCGACATCGTTTTGAGAAACGCTTTCTTGACCTCAGGCGACCCGAAATGCTCCATGAGGACATCAAACTGCACTTCTTGGATTTCTGGATATCTGTTTCACGCTTGTAAAGGACGGGCTTACGATAGGTAATGCTTACTGACTTGGATGTGAAGATCGAGAATGTTTCGTCCACGACATTTGCGACTGTCGTTCTTTCTTTAATGGCAGTCAGGGCACAAGTTGGCCTTGAGGTTCGTATCGCCAACCTTACAATGTCATCGAAACCCTATCATTTGGGTGTGCGGGACAAAAATGCTTACAAGATCTGCGAGCTTGTACATTGATTTGGGTGAACAAGGGGGTGGCCTATCTCTGATAGCATGAAGGTCAACAGCGTTAGGTACCGTCCAGTAGCTGCATGCTTTCAAGTGTCACTCACGTCCTGTGGGCTGCGAACTTTACCAGGACTGTTTGTTCGTGATCATTTGGAGCCAGTGACCAACACTGGTAGGAAGGTTCTGCTGGACCTCTGATGACTTCCTCGGGGAGGCGGTCAACCGGGCCCAAATCACTGACTGGACGTGATTAAGAAATCACCGAATGCTGACCCGTCCGCCCACCTGAAGTGAGGGCGTGCAGGCTACACGGGGATAGATAATCTGTCTTAGGTAGGCAGGTGGGCAGGTCAGCAATGCACCAGGTTCTATGCTGGATACGGCCTCATCTTCATCAAAATAACCATCAAGCTCGGATTCATAACCGTCTGGACACGGAATTTCCTTGGCCTCGTCATCAGCGAGGTGGCCCACTCTAGTTAGCGCACTCAACCATCCCTCACCCGATTTAGCTTCGGAATCATCAGTCAGACGCTCCTTGGACCAAAAATATACCACCACGGACCAGCTGATGGATTGACGTGCTCTCCCAAGACGGAGAATACGACATAGGATTCAAGGGGCTTTCTGTTGTCTCCGAAAGTGAAACAAGTGGGATAGGCTAAAAGTTTCGCGTTGTAGATTTTTCCGGTCGCAAGTGACCGACTCAAGAGGCGATCGCTGTCCCGTCTGGGAAACCACTGGCATGGCTGGGCTTCTAACTGGTTAGCTCGGTTAGAGCCGATAGAGAAGAGCCCACTATGAAATAGGCACTCTGAAATTGTCACAACAAGCCAAATCTTGATGGGAGAGGACAACGAGAGAACGGAGGATGTGAGTGGGACATCCACGGAAGGAGCATCAGCCAGAACGACCCCCATTTTGCCAAGGGGCGTCGAGTCACCATTGGCGCTCGTGCTGGTGGGTCACGTTGATTCTTGGACGACTCGGAGGGCTTCGGAGTCCACAACAAGCCCAGCATGCATAGATGTACTCCCCCGTTGGATAGCGCTTCTATACTAACGAAAAATAAACACACTGGAAATCCATTTGTATGATTCGCCTCGTAGTTTACCCAGTGGCTTTCCTGGTTGTTTGGTAGATAACCTGGGTGCTGCTTCGCCATCCGTCTGGCGCTGCGCCCGACCCGGGGATAACAACAAAGTAAAAGTCCACCCGAGATTCTGAGTCACCAGTGGAAAATTGATGGGTACACCTCCGAATCCCGATTTTGGATGTCCCAGCAACGTGGGTAAGACTAAGATGACCTGAATAGTTGGGGGGACCATCGTTCATCGATCTTTCTGCTGTCACGACCTTGGGGGGCATGATTCTATGACTCGGATACTAGTATAGGGAATACTAGACGACGCAGGGGAGTTAGTGGAGGCAGTATAGAAGGATGTAAGAACCTAGTATTTAGCTTCAGCTGGGATTCGGAATACGACCGCCGATGCCTCGTGGTCCTCCTATCAACAACACGTTGTTGAGCCAAAGATCAAACCGGTGCGACCGTACACGACTTCATCAACAAGTATATTTGGGTGGAAGGATCTCGATGCGCGAGGCTGGAGTAATAAGGAAATCGGGCCAACATTGAGCCTCAAGCACAGGCTCCCCCAAAAACTTCAAGAGTATCCAATGAGTAAGTACTAACACGGCACGTACGAGCGGGTTCGAACTAACAAGGGTTGGCCCCGCCTGTCGTGGCGGGCTGGAAAAAGAGGGTTTTAGGCGCAGGATTCGCGTGAGGCACGTCACAGAACGCCGCCATACTAAGCTTGTCATAGAAGGCTTCGAGCGCAGGTTCCGCATGGGGCATGTCATGAAACTTCGACATCGTTCTGAGAAAGACTTTTTTGACCTCAGGCGACCTACAGTGCTGCATGAGAACATCAAGTTGGATTCGTTGGACTTCAGGATATCTATTCGTAATTCTGAGCGCGGTCTCACGGTTGGGGAATTGCTCACTTTGAGGTAAAGACGGAGAACATTTCATCAAGAATATTTGTCTTGGTCATTCTTTCTTTGATAGCTGTTAGGGCGCTAGCCTCGAGGTTCGTATCACCGACGTTAGAATCCCGTTGAGCTTTGCCAGCGAAAGTGGCATACAAAAACAATCGGCTTACGAGGTGTGCGAGCCGGTACATTGATTTGGGCGAACAAGAAGGCATCCCGTCAGAGGCACGAAAGTGCCGAGCACCATGTTCTCGAACTTGCGATTTCAGCTGCCCGAACCTAAGATGCCCAGTGTAACAATACCACAGGAAAGCACGCCACCTGCTCCCCCGTTAAATGCCTTCGAGTACCCATTTCAGATGTTACTCACGTCCTATGGGCCACGAACTTTACTATCAACGTTCGTTTGTGATCGGTTGCAGCCATTGATACACGAGGGTGTCCTTTTAGGCCTTTGATGATTTCCTCGGGGTAAGAGTCAACGGAGGCCAAGTCACTGGCTAGACGTGATTGAGAAATCATCGAGTAGGAGTAGCACATCACTGACCAAGTTCGAATGAAGATAGGGAACTACTGGACACTTCTGTCTTGGTTTCTAGTTGCAGAACTGTTCGGGCTCACAAAGTAAGCAGCACGCTGCCTGCGAGTAAATGGGTATAGACGGCACCTTCAGCACCACTAGTACTAGCCAAGCTATGCTCGGCAGGTGGAAATGGCTCGAATGCACAAGATTCCGCAGCTATTGCATCGTCTTCATCGAAATCGCTATCAAGGTCATACTCATAGCCGTCTGGAGATAAGATTTCCGCGGCATATTTTGCATTGTTGTTATCATGACAATCCAATGCTGTTAATGCACTTGTCCATGCCTGACCAAGTCTAGCTTTGGGCTAGTTAGCTGGACGGCACTCCAAAACATAGCTTCACTCACCAGATGAAGGATTTATGTGCTTTTCCAAGACGAAAAGCGAGGCAAAGCTCTCGAGAAGCTCTCCATCATTTCTAAGAGTAAAGCGGGTTGGGGAGCTTAGGAACTTGATGTCGTAGATCTTCCCAGTTGCGAGGGATTGACTTAAGAGGCGGTCACCACTCTGTCTGACTAGCCATTCCTGAGCCTGGGCCTCGTTAGCGTGACTAGAAGTAAAGAGTCCGTTGGAGAATGGACATTCGGAAATTGTCACATCGAGCCAGGCCTTGGTAGGGGAGTCCAATGAGAGAATGTCTGCAGTCTTGATCGGGACATCCATACAAGTGGCATCTGCCAAGATGACCTCTATAGCTCCAAGGAGTATCGATTCGGAGTCGTCACCAACGTCATCACGCAGGATGCAGCCCTGATCGTCACAGCCATTCTGCTGTGTACCACTAGCAAGCGAAATCTGAGCATGCATAGAGGTCTTTTCCCAAGGAAGAGTGCTATCGCACTGACGGAAAATGAACGCCTTGGGAATCCACTTGTATGACATGCTTGACGACTTGCCAGTGGTTGATGACTTAGTTTTTTTCGGGTGACTCGAGCGAGTCATATGCGGCTCGGGGTCTAACAGCAAAGCAAAGGTCCACCCGAGATTCACTAGCGGGAGTTCGATGGTGGCATTCGATTTGTGCTTGCCTGACAAGGCAGGCAAAACGAAGGCAACGCGAATTGATGTAGGTGTCCATCGCTCCTCGGTCTTTTGTGCCGTTACGACGTTGGAGGACATGATCCTGTAATGCGGGGATGTCAGTGAACGGTATTAAGGCGCAAAGCTTAAGAATGAATCCACTGGTATTTAGATGCGGCGCTGTAAAAGGAACCGTTGCCTCGTGGCCTTATCAGCTCGGACTATCTAGACGTGTTCTCACTCAAAGATCGAAGTTCGACATTCGTGGTGCATGCACGGTGCTTGCAATCGAGGGATCCGCACTGGCGTAATATTAGCAAGACGAACTCAGGTTACTAGTAGTTGCACGCGAATGAGAAGCCGCAGGGTGACGATGATGATCATCAACCCCCGTCCAGTTCAAAAGAAGAACAAGAGCTACGAGCTTTTCGGGCCTGTCACCTTCTGACCTTTTAGCCATGACCTCAGAGTCAGCCCACGCAAGCCAGATGAGCATAGATGGAAGATTGACACATTCTTCTAGGACCGAAAGCGAGGCATAAGCCGGAGCTTCTCAATGTTTCCGGAAGTAGAACGAGAAGAACAAGTCATGAATTCCATGTCGACAAGTACTCTGTCTGGCTCGGAGTAATCAGTTTCTGCTTCGTTGGAGTGATTGGAAATTGCTTACTGTAAGAGTCCATCGTGCAAACTTGGGAAAGGCGGGCTGCTTGTTATCGTGATTGTATAATGTGCTCGCGAACAGACTAATGGAATACGTAAAGGAACGATGTGGAGCTTCAGCGCTTCAGCATATCTGCACGACGTCATGATGGGTTCCACCTGCATCCCTTTTCTTGGACTGGCCACCATTGGGCGTGCCATATTGTAGAACATGGCATTGGCCACTCCCGCATCACGACGATGATGGTGCCGCACCGTTTTACTGCCGCTGCGATCCAGAGGGCGGTGATGGCGCCACGTTGGCCACCCAGCGCTGGTGTCCTCGCCGACGTCGTGGCACACCGGTGCCGTTGTTGTCATTATCATTGCGCATGGCTACTGGATGGTCGTTGTCAACGTTGAGGGTGTTGCGCCTTGGAAGTGACCATAGGCGGGGTGTCGTTGTCTGTGCGAGCGGCATTTACTAACGAGCACGGTCGTGGACGTCGTCGTGGTGTGGTGGTGGTGGTCTCCGCGAATGTGCAAGTAAGCGGCGAGGGGCTAAGCATTGTGATGAGAGCGAGCAGGGTCTACGGCATCGTTCGACGCGCGAGTAAATGGTAAGTTGAGGGCTGAATACCCAGTGGCTCCGTATTGCTGCTCTCCCGGGGGACTACTAAAAAGGACATGTGAGTCTAACTCCTCCCCGAGTGTTCATGCGGGAGTCATCTCTGCTCGCTGTACTGCACGATGTGCTCGCCGTCCCACAGCCCCTTGACGAGCGTCGTACACCTCATCCGTTCGGTTCCTCATGCTCGACGGCTGTAAAGCGACTCGACACCATCCTCAACACGACCACTCAGCTCAGTCATGCGCTGGGCCAACTTGCGACTGTGTCGTCCTCTGATCAGATGTCCAAGCTCGTCAGCCTTATGAAGCAGCACACTGCCATGTCCACGTCCATTGCCTTGTCACGCGCTGCTGCTGCTTCTCTCTCTGCAGAGCGGCGCGTTGTCGTCTTCCCTGATACTGCCCCGCCCTCCCCTACTAAGCTCGAGGAATGGGGCCGTGCAGTGGGCATGGAGGCATTTATCGACAGTTCTGGATCGTCTCCTGCCACAACCATCATGATGGCAGGTAAAGTACTGGTCCTCGACGTTGACATCGACGGAGGGGTGGTTGTCAAGACCTCCTTTGCAGTTGGTAACAGTAATGCTAATGGCCCACCAGCAGCGCCCGACTTGGATGCCTTTCTTGCAAGGGACATATCCAGGTGGATCGACGCAGCAAATCGCGCTTCATTGGTTGCTGCTCAAGACACTCAAGCAGAGGACCCGGCAGTCGAGGCAGCTTACCGTGGCCTCGTCGTACAGGACCACTTACGTTACCTCATGATGCTTGATGCCTTAGCAGTCGCCGAAGGCGAGCGAGGAATCCGGTGGTTCACGGAACCCTTCAGTACATCTCAGCATTTCTTTGATGTCCAGAAATCTGCTGGGTGCGTCACTCGCTATGTGGATTATCCCTTACTGACGCTCGTCGGCGGAAAGCCAAAAACACCAACCCCTCGATAAAATGCTTGCCCGAAATTGCCTGCCCCTGTTGTATCTCGATGCACCGTCCCTGTCCTTCCTCGTGTGGCTTTCTCCTCTGGCATACCTCCGCCTCCTCCGTTCTTTGCCAACTTCTCAGCCTCAAATGAGCAATTCCAACTTTCCCATTGACATTCCTTTTCCGCATCTCACCGCGTTTCTTTCGCAAAAATACGACGGTGCAACGATTGCGCGCCTGAAAGTCGTCCCTTCGTCTGAAGGTGTTGAGGCGCCTTCCCAGTCTGGCTTTCCGAACGACCACACATTTCCCCAGATTCCTTCGCATTCTTGGGTACTTGAATTCAACCGCCCGTCCAAATCGAGGCATCAACCCAATAATTGTGGTGTAGTGGTCTCGCAGAGTCGGCTGCGTGCAATCCAAGCTGTTTTAGCAACGGACATGTCTGCAGACGTTCTAATGAACATGGGCAACCTTGCGTTCAGCGGTCTCATGCTAGGTCCGTCCCATGCACCGTTGATTGATAGTGGGAGCTGGGTGGATCTTCTGGTGAGTGCACTTCGATTGTTGACATACGGTGCACGATGTGCCCGAGAGCGATTCCTCGTTTCTGTTCGAGCGGTACCCTTTTGCTTCCACCAAATAGCAGTTCATCACACTCGGTTCGCTCTTCCACGGTCCAGATAATGTCTCTGGACCTTCCTGCCCGACCTTTGTTAGTGACACCGACTGACGTTGCGTCACAAAGTTAAACGATGGCTTGCCCGCAGAGTACTATAAAGCGACATACGTAGGTGGCAGATGTTGCCCAGCGACCGGTTCCTAAAATGAATGATCTTGTTAGACCTCACCGAGTCAAACTCATCCACCACTCAGCTTGCGGCTAGCGGCTCCACAAGAGCCGGGGTTCCTATTGCAAGAGGTGCCCGTGAAAACGGCCAGCCAAGTGTCGCATATTCTGGACGTACGTGTGTCACCACAGCCTCGCGGCGCACCTCCATTCCTTGATGCGCTCATGGGTTCCATTTCCAGATCGTGAGGGAGCAATGCTGGTTGAACGAATTGCTGTGCATGCTGCAGTGGCAGCCGGACACCATCTCACTGGCACAAAAAGGCCCGTCGTCAGGGATACCTCCTGGCCCCGACGATGTGGCAGACACTGTTTCGCTGGAACTGCTTGCCTCCGTTTTGGCAGGTACGGTCACACCACATTCCATCCCCGTGTCGGTTTATCTGCCATCAACGATGCTGCCACCCCTGATGAGCACCAACCCGTCCCATTTTGGACTGGACGGGTTTGGCGTCGGGCCCCCTCCCATCTCCGGCGGTTCCAGCACGGGCAGTCTCTTTGGATCGACAGATATGGAGATGGAGATGGAGATCCCCGGACTGAGCATGAGCATGAACACAGGCATGGACATGCCCGACATGGCGGAGATGGACATGGCATTGACAAATTCGCCCGTGCCGTCGCGCCCACCGCCGATGATCGTCTTCTCGAGCCCCGCGCGGGCTCCCGCGGCGGGTATGGTCGAGCTTCGCGCCTCTTTCGGCGAGTTCAGCAACAGGACGGGCAACGCGGGCTCTGATTGTGGGGTTAAAGTAGAGGCTTCTGCTGGGGTTGATACACGCGGGATGGACGAAGTAATCAGACGAGGTGGGGTCTGGGGGCTTCCAGGAAGAGTATGGGTAAACATGGGACCTAAATAATACAGACACGTTGTACAGACGACACGCAAAACGACAACCACCTGAGGCAATTCGTGATACGATGTTCAATTGGAGCATAAACAGGAGACCAGTGAGGATCAAGCTGATGGTTCGGAAGGGTTTAACCTGTCCATGATGGCAATGAGAACGTTTTGGGCCCAGGGTTTCTCTCCGAGTGATACTGCTTTCAGCTGAAGCTTGAGCGCTGATGAAACCTCGGGCAACTTCCGAAGCTCGGACACTTTGTCCACTTCATACCCGCTGATGGGTGGATACCTGTGAGACAGACGGCATCGCGATCAACCTCACAACAAGGGTCATGATCATCAGGTGACTGACTGTGCCGTGAACCAGGAGAAGGCTTCCTCGACGATATTGTTCTTTGACAGCTCTTCTTTGATGGCACGGAAGGCGAGTTCTTTCATTCTCTCGTCCCCGAGCTACCCAATAGCATAATTAGCTTGCGAGCACGCCGTTTCCAGAATATTCTTTCGCTCACACGGAACGCGAGCCGATACATTGACTTTGGGGAACAGTGGGGAGGGTCGTTGGAAAGCCTTAGCCTTCTGGAAGCACCCTGCACCGACTTCAAGGGCAGGAAAGACACCTGACCTGTGTAACGGAAATAGATGTACGAAAGCCACCTGAAACGAAGGAAGTCAGACGGCTGGTTCTCTGTGGGGCCCATCACATTATACTCACGTTCTGTAGGCCACCCCTTTCACAAGTACCATTCGACAGCTGCTGACGGAATAGGCGGGTGGCTCCGGGGGGTATTCCTCCTCTTCTATGCCGTCATGGACGCTTCCTTGCGTCGCATCCGCTGATAGTGTTGTTTATCACACCCGAAACGTCCAACGGAAGAGAAGCTTACTGGATGTATGGAGCTTCGAGGACGAGCCCGCTCGGAATTCCCCTGGGACAGGCTTGCTCTCGAGCCCAACGTCATCCGTGTCACTCTCTTCCTCTTCCTCGTCATCGAGATCGCTATCGCACTCGTACTCGTACTCGTGAAGGATGGAATCGCCGTTGATGTGATTGTCGCCGGTCATATTGACGAGGAACGTGGGCGCTAGCCCGCTCGCCTGCTTCGCTCCTGCGAGGGCGTCAGTCCGACACCACGGCATGCACACGATGGCTCGTACTCGGCGTCAGCTTGGGCAGAACGAGCCCGATGCTGTTGTTATTGGCATATACGATACGCGGCCTCCCGGCGGTGAGGCCGGCGCGCTTGGCAGAGAAGACATAGAACTTGGTATCGACGAAGTCGCCGCTCGCCATGGACTGGCGCAGTGCCAGCGCTGTCGACGACAGCGGGTCCGTGACGAGCTGGGGGAGCCGCGCCTTGGTGGCGACCGTGAGCGACACGTAGGGACGCAGCGCGAGGTCGGAAGGGAACCACGAGCCGAGGAGTGCGGGCTGGCCGTGGCCAAAGTCCTTGACGGTGGTCACCCGTTCGTAGGCCTTGTTCGTGTTCGCATCTTTGGCGTTATCGGTCGCACTGGTCTTCAGGAAGACGGTGACGAAGGCTTGGTCTTTCTCCGAGTGAGAGTGGTTGTGGTCGAGATAGAGGCGGACCTTGGCGAACCATTCGTGCGTGTTGTAGGAGATGCCGAAGCGCCAACCCAGGCCAAAGGTGTCGCTCCAGACGATGCTGCCATCGCCCGGCGAGCAAGCGACAGGACGCTTGTCCTTGATGGCGATATGAAACACCGAGGTAACCACGTCAGAGATTTTGTCCATGTCTCGGCAAGGCCTGTCAGCGATTCAAAGGCTCTCGAAATGTCCTTGGCGAACACGACCACGGCGCGAGTACGAGTAACAACCCCAGACGCCGAGCAAAGCGCTGCGCAGTACCCACAACTCGGTAATCTTCGTCGTCCAAGAAAGGTGCTAGATAAGCCCCTGAGCGACGAGTATTTTGAGCTACCTAATTTTTATAAATTAAAGGTTTTAAAATTTAAATTTAATAAATTTTATTGAAAAGCAATTTTGCATTCAGTGACTCGCCTCAGAGCGTCCCTTGACCGACAGTGAGACGCTTTCACCACCAGATGATGAACCTCCGCGGACCCTGTAGACAAGCGTACTACTCTGTCCCCCGCGATCGTATCCAGGAACAGGCTTCGCTTGTCTTAAAACGAATCGCCAGTGGTCTTTGCGCGAACACGGGCGTGGCACACGCGAGAGATGACAGGCATGACATGTTACAGCGCCTTCTGGCGGTTGATCCGGCAACTGGGGCGACGTCGACTGTCATCAGGATCAGAACCACAAAGAGAAATCATTGTCTCAGTCGCGCCCCCAGCGCGTTTGGGCTCGTGTGCGGAGAGGAAGGCTTCCGATATCTCTACAGCCTGCGTATGCGGTCTTCAAGTTCAGCGAGGCACTCGTTCTCAGCTACGACGATGGTCTGAACTCATTCCAAAAAGTCCTACTAGTATGCCGATGTCTCGAAAAAGTCAAGCCTCATGATCAACGTATCACGCCCAAGGTGACCGTGACTTTCGTTCCTTGCTGGTTCCCAAGGCTATTGTCTTTGCTCAAGGAGAACGCCGAGTAAGCATTGCTGGGAAGCCGTTTGCGGGGAAACGCACTTGGAGGCCCCGGGTCACGGGATGATATGAGGCAGGCAGAGTGGTTCGAATTTCGAAACGTCTGAGTCGATTCAACACGCTGAAGCTTGGTCCGGCCATCCAGCTGACCAAGGAAGAGGATCAATCTTAAAGAGTCGCTAGCAATCCCGCTGCCTTTATTCTCGTGTTGTCTCACAGATGATCGTCTGGGTGGCCCACACGTTGGATCATAGGCTTGGTGGGCCCCTGCTTCATGTCGCAGTCGCGCCACCATTGATCCCGCTCTCGCACATCATGCTGGTCAAAATGATGCAAACAGCTACGTCCATGATGTCCACGGCCCCTTTCTGTAGGAAGTAGCTTCCCATGGGCGCCGTGGCATGACAGTGAATGCGGCCCTTGATAAGCAGGAGGAAACTTGATCTCCCGACCGAGTATAGCTGCAAGGTTGGTATTCACAATCAATTCCAGCAGGGTGAAGATCGGCTCTATAATTCAAATCACGATTTCCACTGAAAGGAAGAGGGGTTCAAAGGGCGACATCCGACACCCTTCGTCGAGTCCGATTGTCTTGCATACTGCGGGCTTGGTGGCCCACCTACTCCTCCAAGGCTTCCCGCTACGATTGCCTGCAAGGGGTTAATATCGTTCAATTCAAACGATCAATGTATTCAGCTCTTTTTGTCTTTCCATTTCACGATTCCTTAAAGGGATCCCTACAAGCCACGGCAAGCAGGGCAAAATATGATCGTATAATGGGTCCGCTACCTAGCGGCATCTAGGGGTCGCCGCAATGTAGGACAAAAAGCGCCGGGCGATGAGATTGATCCGGGACGACTCACGCGAGCTACACGGCGGGTGAGTTTGATGCCTTGTGTGCAACGCATGGCTCAGGCCCACCAAGCTGAATGTCGACCTCGGGAACTAGTAGAGTCTGAAAAACGTTTTTTGCATTCACCATGGGAGCTAGGCGGTTCGTGTCACAGAAACTCAGGGTCAGGGTTTCCTGCGAGCTCAAGGTTTTCATAAGTTACGGCACAGACGGCTTATCAGGGTGGACCGAATAGAAAATACACTTGGACCGGTGATAAGACCCGAAGCTTTTTGAAGAGTGGAGGGTTCGTTGATGCGGGAGGTGACGTCCAGGGTGGCAGAGAACCTGACAGTGAAAGACTTGCTTGGCGGCGATGTTAATGGATTGATGTACCAGATGTGGACGAGGTGGGAATGGAGTGCGAGAGATATGAGAGCACGGTGGGGTGTGGATGGATGCACGCATCGTGGTCGGCCAGCTTGCATCAGTCACAAGGTACATTCAGGGGGGCTGATCGATGGAGAGATCGAGTTTAAGTAATGTAGCAGTATGAAGCTCTGGATTCCAGCCTGAGTGGGTTCAATCGGGTGGTTCTGCCGGCTGCCAGTGAGGGAGTCGCACGCGGATAAGGCAACTGACGCCACCATGCTGCACGAACGGGCGAAGCGGGCGAGCACATGGCCGGGCGCAGAGATGGATCGGGCGGGGAGTGATAAGGCGAGGAGGGATGACGAGAAGGCGAGGGAGCGTGAGATGGCGCACCATGTGGAGCACGGGTTCTGATGGACGTAAAGGGGATGCTGCGGAGGCCATGGCAGGGCTGTGACAGGGTGACGGTGTGACAGTCCCATATGGGTGGTGCCATGGCTCGTCCCCGCCTGGCTCTTCTCCCCACGTCTGAAAGTCGGCGTCGCTTTCGTACGTGTCTCTCCGCGTCTCTCCTCCCCGCAGAGCACGTCCGTTGCATGCGACCCCCGTTCCGCCCTGGCGTCCTCAGACTCCCAGCCGGTCTCGTCTGATCCCTCTCCCCGTCCCCGTCCCCGTCCCCGTCCCCGTCCCTACCACCAGTACCTCTCCGTCTCCCGCCTCCACCAGCTCATGTTGCAGTACTCCGCACAGCCGATCCCCCTCCCCATCCCCTACAGGCCCCAGCCCGCCCGCAAAGATATCCTACCTGACCATTCTAATGACGCTTCTCGTCTCTTCAACAAGCGCTTCACGAAAGATCGTTCATCGCAGCAACAACACATCCACCAGCATGTTTCGTCCCAGTCTCCCCTCTCTCTTTCTTCTCTCCCCGCCTCTCCGGCCCCCTCCCCCCTCCCCTCCCCGCTCCCCCTCCCCGCCCTTCTCTCCCCGCCCTCCGCCAGCCCGTTCTCTCTCCCCAGTCCCCTCCCCTCCCCTCCCCCCCTCCATCCCCATGGCTCTCGGTCTGCCGCATCCGCACGCCCAGCATCCGCCCCTCGTTCCACATCCGGTTCCTCTGTTGTCGAAGACGTGCTCGACCCAGGCGACCTCATTGGCGAAGGCATCATTCTGCAAGACTACCGCATACGTCTTTGCCCTCCGCCCGTTGCACACGACACCACCGACTTTGGCCTGGCAAAGGAGTTCGAGGTTGTTCGCAAGCTCGGCACCGGCTCGTATGCCGTCGTATACCTCGTCCGCGAGGTCCTGTCTCGCTCCCAGCCTTCCGAAGACGGCCATTGTGGTGCCCTCGATCTCGGCGAAGCGTACCGCCCAAAGAGCTACGTGACTTACGGCCGTGATTTTGCGCTCAAGTGTCTCAGCAAGGCCAATCTCGATCAAGACGCCCTCGCCGCTCAGATGACCGAGGTAACTCCCCGTGCGAACTTGCCTGCACCGCTATTCATCCTCGTCCACAGGTCACTATCCACCAGTCCCTTCGTCCCCATCCCAATATTGTCACCCTTTATCGTACCTTCGAGACCCCAGCCTTTCTCCTCCTCCTCCTCGAGTATGTTCCCGGCGAGGACTTGTTTTACTTCCTCGAACAGGCCCGCGACCATTACGAGCCGATCTCCATCACCCCCGAAGACGGCTTATCCTCTCCTTCCCGAACACCTCCAACGCCTTCTCTTCTTGCTTCGCTCCATCCAGCTCAGCTTCTCAGTCCAACTCGTCTCCGCTTGATTGCTCGCATGTTTTCTCAGATGTGTGACGCCGTCGCCTCCTGTCACGAACAGGGCGTCTTCCATCGGGATATCAAACCAGAGAATTTCATTGTCACAGACGGTTTCGTCAACGGGGAACGTCGTGTCGTGGTCAAACTGTCCGACTTTGGCCTTTCTACCACGGAGGAAGACTGTTCCGACATGGACTGTGGCAGCGCCCCTTACATGAGCTTCGAGTGTAGGAACAATTGCGCACCAACATACCGTCCCGCCCCTGCTGACGTCTGGTCCCTTGGTATCGTTCTGATCAACATGTATGTCCTCTTCACTTTTCGATCCATCACTCCCTGATAACTCTTTCAGGTTGTACCATTACAATCCCTGGACGGATACTGCGGAGGGAGTCTGCCCTTCCTTCAACCTCTTTCGTCAGTATGGCTCCAACTTTTTCATGCAACGCTTCAGCGGCATGACTATGGCCGTGGCCGAGTTTCTTGCTACCCGCATTTTCCATCTTCCTCCTTCTGCTTCATTCTCTCTCTCCGTGAATGCAACAACGCCTGTCACCGCACGCGAGTTTGGTGCTTGGGTCAAGGATCTTCCCGCCTTGCTCTCCGATGCCACACCACCTGTTCGCCCTGTCGCTGGTCACAAGCGCGTCGTGTCTGCATCTTCAACTACCCTCGGACACCCTTTGTCGTCCTGCCCGCCCTCACGCCGTCCCTCGTCGCGTGCAGGCGGCCGAACCCCCGTTATTCATTCTCGCAGTTTATCGCGGGCCCCTTCCTTTGGGCCTGCATTTGAAAAGACTGGGTTAGGCTTGGAGATGGTGCCTGACTTGGGCGGCCCCGTCGTAGAGGAGATGGAGGGTGAAATTCTCAAACCCTCCCAGATCGAGGTTATCGAGGAGGTTGAAGCTGCGGATGAGTTGGATATGGATCCAGAACGGACTCAGGATGGCGAACGGGACTTGGAGGATGGTCGCAGCCGCTCGAAGAAGCGGGGACGTCGCGGAGCCCGCAAGAGCAGGCAATTCACAAACGGTGCCATGGATGCGACCCTGGAGGTACTTGCCTCTGCCTCGCAGACCCTGGCGAGGGAGATCAGTTTGGCATCACGTTCTTCCTCACAGCCACTCTCTGGCTCCGTATCTTCCCCAGTCATTGATATCAGTCGCGCTGCCAGTATCGCATCCTCCAAGACACACACTGCCCTTGTTGAATCCCAACCTGCTACGGACGGATCCACCGCGCCTGTCGTTGCCAAAAAGGCTTCCAAATGGAAGCTTTCCTTTGGAGGCAAAGGACATTCGTCTCCTTCCGTAGAGGAACCAGCACCGGGTACAGCCAGCAATGTGACAAATCTGATCATGGGATTGTCTCCTGCGCCGACCCTTCACAGCACGCTTCCCCCTAGTCAATCTCACGCTGCTCATTCCCCTTACACCCGCACACCACTCACACCGCAGCGATCTCCTGCAGATGAAGCGGTCACTTGGACTCGTGGTCGGCAACCTCAGTCCTTCAACTCGTCTACGCGGAGCAACTTCTCCGGCAATGGGCATGGATACAACTCTGGGTATGGCGTCCCCGTTGAGCGTAGAGGGCCCGGGACAGCATCGCCTCTATCCATCCGTGGAGGTCCGGATTTTACTTCTTCCCATTCTGTGGTGTCCAGTTCTGCCAACAAGAGTAATTGGCGCAGCTCAATGTCGACGACGTCGAGCGCGAGCACATCCACGAGCGCATTTACGCGGTACAGTAATTCGAGTGCGCGGAGCATCAGCACGATGGCCACGAGCGTATCGAGTGGGAGTTGGAGGGCACAAACCAAGACATCGGGTCACAACGGAGGTAACGTTTATGGAAATAGTGGGGAACAGCAGGCTATCCCCAAAAATGTCAAAAGTGGGTTTTGTTTACCTCGTCTCAAATGCATAGATTGAATTCCGTTGATATTCAGTCATGCACGGTGTACCTTGGGAGCTGGACCAGTTACCCCGCCAACAACATTTGAACCCAGTCGGAGACATCTTTGGTCAGCCACCGCAACGCAAAGCTCGTACGCGCAAACCCAAGGATCCCAAGCTCGACACCATCAACGAGCGACCTGGCGCACCCCAAAAGCACGCTGTTCATCAATGCCACGACGCTGCTACCTCCACCACCGACCTTGATGGTGTCCGCGATGTTAGCGAAACCGGTGGCGATGGCGTGCCCAGGAAGGTTCAAAAGGGCCAGATTACTGCGCTAGCGAAGATGCTCTCCGCTCTGAGGCGGTGAATGTAATGTTAGTCACACAGATCCTTGCCATCTTGCCCTCTTTTCGTGGTGTTCCTGGGCGTTCGTTGACTGGGGACTTGTGCATGATGCAGGTTCTTGACATATTCCCATGTGCAATGGCAGTTGTGCTGTTCGCTGTCGCTCGCGTTCGTGTATAGTTAGGTAGCCATACTTACGGTGCGAAGTCAATCCTGTCCTGCAACACTGATGTGTACTGAGCTCCCGTGCAGAACACCCATCTTATTGTCTTTATTTCGCCGGGTCCGCGACTCTGATGAATACTTGCCCAAAACGGAAGGAAAAAAAAAAACAAGCAAACAAACCACGCTCATTCTTTTGTTTTCCACTCTTCACCAGTTGACAGGACTGTAACGATTTTTCTATTCAACCCATTCCATCGATAACACAACACTAGCATAACAACTACTGTAAATCGCAGCGTCATTCCTTTGTTTCATTCCAGGTCGTCATGTTTGTCTTTTCTGTGCACATACAGTGTTGTTTCAAGTCCCATGCGTGCCGTAAGAAATACAGATGGTAACTATGCCAGTGAGAGAACACGAAAAAGAGGGCCCCTTCTCCCAGCTTCCGTCTCTATACGAGAAAAAAATGACCTTTTCTTCTATATTCTACCGTTGTGCAAAAGGAAAGTCCGACGCCTGCCCAAGCGAGTTCTGCAAGTCTGCGAATGCCATATTTTGCTCGAGCGTCGGCGCGGGCGGCCGGGGGGTGTTCACGAGCGTTGCCGCGCCGACGAGGATGGTCGACGGTTCGTGCTGCGACGTTGCGCGCCCGCCGGCGGTGAGTCGGGAGATGCGGTAATCCACCGGCGACGTCGTCGACGAGGACGAGGTCGGGGAAGGCGACCGCGACGTGGCCATGCTCTCGAGATCGCTTTCCGATGCGTCCGCCGCAGTAGGCGAACCGGGGATGTAGAATCGCCCGCTGGAGTCGGTGCGAACGAGATTGACGTAATATTCCTGAAGGACTTCGCGCGTGCACTGGCGACAGCGCCCCCCAACAAGGCAATGCAAGAAAAAAAAAAAAGACGAACATGTCAAGACCGAGCTGAAAGACCGACAAGGAGGGAGGGAAGAGAAGGAGGCAGGGTTGGACTGGGGGATGAAACGAGGTCGGAGAACGTGCTAACCGTTAATCGCCAATCGATCATGTGCAGAAATTCGCGTTCGAGGACGTTGAGTTCAGATACGGGAATGCCGCCCACGCGCGCATAGAGGCTGTTGGTGCAAAACGTGTCGCACAGACCCTTACTGCAGACGGTGATGGAGGCGATGACAAATCGATGGCAAGTGAGGGAGGTCAACGTAAAGAGGGGCATCCGTGCACAGATCTGATCGACGTAATGGAGGATGAGCAACAGACATGATTTCTTGAAAGAGAGGATCGTTTAGATTGAAGGCACGCCATGCTCCGAGGAGGGCGAAACGAGGGCACGTACCTCCACCTTTGTAAATCGGATGATGCGGCGAAGGTAATCGAGCACGGATATGCCAGGAGTCGATCGCGAATGAAATCGAGTCAGGCTTTCGCTGTACAAATGAAAAAGGATCAAGAACGTTCGGCAAGAAGCTGGACATCGGGAGAACCTACGGCAGCAGGGGTATCCGGTCATTATGCGCGATCAGTCGTTCAAGCATATCAGCTTTGATGGGTAAACATATTAGAAACACATCAACGATCTGGACGATTACGGCGGACGGCGAGGGATTTTACCTATCAGCAAAGCAAGAATATCTATATCGGCAAGTTCGAATGCAGCGGGTAGAGCGACCCTTCCCGCGGTGTCCATACACCATGCATTGCACTCACCGCCTTCAACTGGGCTTGTGGACAAGTCCGTCTAGCGAAAGACGCCAGCCTTTCAAGGCAAGCTCCAAACACGCGCCAAACATCCTCGGCTTCTCGGCATTAAACTATACAGCACCACGGCGGTGTTTAAACCTTATTTTATCAGCCACCTCACCCCCACCCACGCCGACTACCGTCCAGCCATGGCCCCGAAATTCGTGAGCATGCCTCTCCCTTGAGCGCGCCGTTGCACACGCTTACGGACACACGCAGGATCCCAGCGAAGTCAAAATTATCTACCTGCGGGCCACCGGCGGTGAAGTCGGCGCTTCGTCTGCCCTTGCCCCCAAAATCGGGCCTCTCGGTCTGGTGCGTCCATCTACCGTCCCAGAACGCACGCGTTGAGACGTGCTCCCAGTCACCCAAAAAGGTCGGCGAAGATATCGCCAAGGCGACGTCCGCATGGAAGGGTCTACGGGTCACCGTTCAGCTGACGATCCAGAACCGACAAGCGGCCGTCTCCGTCGTGCCATCCGCCTCTTCCCTCGTCATCCGGGCCCTCAAGGGTGCGCGTCGCTGCATCACGGTCTTCTGCACACGCAGCTAACCTTCCGACTTGCAGAGCCCCCCCGCGATCGTAAAAAGGAGAAAAACATCAAGCACTCGGGCAACGTCTCGCTCGACGAAATCCTTGACATTGCGCGGACAATGAAGTCCAAGTCGCTATCGAAAGACTTGGCTGGGGGTGCTAAAGAGATCTTGGGGACTGCGCAGAGCATCGGGTGCACCGTCGATGGCAAGCCCCCTCACGACGTGATTGACGGCATCAACTCGGGCGAAATCGAAGTGCCAGACGAGTAGACGACTGCTCCTGTACTCATTACCCTGCATGACCATTTCACCTCTGACGCCCCAATGCTACGCGCCGTCCATTATCCAACTACATTGCGCGACGTCATTACTTGCTGTGTACTCGAGGTGCCATCACTGTATATCATGTTTGTCATCGAAACGGAACATGCTGTATGTTTTGAAGAACTAAGAGTGACGGCCGTGCACACGGATTGGCTTCCCATCCCGTTCGGTGACGGTAACAGCTCAGCCCATTTCCAGTGTCAACGGCATATCTTCTCCGGGAACATCGCTACCCTCATCCTTCGCTTGGCCCTCCGCCAACCGTGCATGCCACGCCTCAGCCAATCGAATTTTGTTCTCGACACCCAGCTGCACCATCGCACTTGAGATGGCCCGCGTCGCCCTTTGGCCATCTCCATGGTCCAGCAGCCACCCAGCCCAAGCTAACGGCGCCGCCGTCCCGTCGACAGTTCGCCAGTGCTCATATACGATACCAAGAATTGCCTCTTCCGCCAGGTCACCCCGTGCGCATTCAAGAGCAAAGACACGCTCCCAGACGGCTGCACTAGGCAAATATGCGCTGGACATGTGTCGTAGCAGCTCCAGACGCGCGGCGACGTCGATCGAGCGCGCGTATACCGCGTCGGATACGTATCGGAGGAGCAAGGTCTCGTGGATGGCTCGCGTGGCCGAGCTTTTCATGCTTTCGCTCAACAGCGCCTTTCGCACAGCGGAATCATGTCAGCAATCAAGGATGATGTGCAAGACAGCTCACCTCGTAGATGGCTTGTTGATTCCCTGCATGACTCGATTGGTGGTCAAGTCCCCACAGCCAAACTTTTTCGACGTCTGAGTCCCCGCTGGCGACCACTGCGATGCGTGCAAGGGCCCAAGCCGACTCGCCATCGCCCTGGTCACACACATTCTCTGCATCGAGCCGTGCCAGCCATACGCTGGGAGAGTTCGAAGCTGTTGAATATTTCCTAGCAAATTTCAGCACTTTCTCGGGAGCTGCATCGTCACGCAAGAGTAAACGGACGTGCGTGGCTTGCAAGACTGGTGATGTATCGGGATCCTGGGTTAGAGTTTGCAGAGACCCTGTGAGATATCTTTTCTGTAGAACAGTCGAGGTAAGCTACAGAACAGGACGGGATTGAGGGATTCTGTCTCACCAAACTAGGGTCGAGCGCCGGAGACCGACACCAGTGTAATACGAAATCAGCATAGATCTCTGGCATACTTGATTGGGGGACGGCGCGAGCGTCGGTGCTCATGGGAGCTCCCCGAGAAGCCTTGACAGCTTTCGTCAGTCGCTCGTTGGCTGCCTGGAGAGCATCAATTAATTTCTCGCTCTCCATGAGATGAGAATTATCTTCGTCAGTATCTTTTCCGTCTTCTTGGCTGAGGTCAAGTTCACGTAGTCTTCTAGTGGCATGCATTTCAATTGCACGGGGATCATCGGGTAACGCTTCCTGTAGAAGGGAATAGACATGGTCCAGTAGGGCGGTACGAAGACGAGACTGGCACGGGTAACCGCGTATGAGGGATTCGAGCTGGACGAAGAGATCTACTTTGGGTAGTGCTGAACGAGAAGCATGATAAGTCGCTTTGCAGGAACAGAACGCGAAACGCGTACCTTTCGCTGCACTTGACAGAGCGGACTTGACTATAGCGCCATTCATAATCGCTTGGCGCGCAACTTCGCCTTTGTCACCACCCTCCTCGGCGGCTATGATTTCGTCTGGTGGCCTTTCCCTTTGTTCGTCTAAGACAACAAGCTCGTCACTGTCGTCCATGTCGATGTCAGGCTCGACGCCTTTCACTACCTGCCTTTTCTCACCCTTCTGTGAGACAATCCCCAAAACATTCCACCGTCGTCGCATCCCTTCAATGAAGCCAAGCTCCATCCGAATGTACTCTCTCCACATGTCCACGCTGTCTGAATTGAGACGAAGCCCGCGTTGTAGCAAAGACCGAGCCGCAGACGGTGACATGTGGGACAACTCGTGTGATGCAGCCAGGATGTAAAAGGAAGGAACATGAGGGTGGAGTTGCAGAGCACTGAGCAGCGACGCGAGGTTAGTGGCATACACAAGTCAAAGGGAACAAAGACCTACCGGGCGGTAATTCGCCCCACTAGCGCGCGTGCGCCTTCGCGTTTCGCCACCTGGATATACTGTATCCAGAGACCGACGTCCGACTTGAACCTCTTGAGTGCACGCTCAAATATCTGGAACTGTCTCCGAACGAGTGCATAGTCCGAAATCGTCGCCTTCGATTTTGGCAGGTCTGGGAGGGTTAACGCGTTGTCGGCGACGAATATCAATCACGTACTCAGTCGCTGGACACGTTTTCGTCGCAGTTGTTCGAGGCCCATTTCGTACGCGGCATAGCGCAGAAAGTCGCTCTTCTTTGCGACTCGACGAACGAGGGTGGTTTCAAACTGAGTGCGTTTTTTCAAGATTTGTTTCACTTCGGCCTGGACGAGAGGTGAACGGACGTTTCGAGGGTGCCGCATGACGCACTTGGGTGAAAAGGCATTTCTGGACCAGGTCCTTGAGCTCAGCGAGCATCTAATTGGACCATGAGATGGCTTCGGAAGACGGCGCATCTATACTCGCCTGCTCTTGCTGAAACTGCACCCTCTCCATGGTGGCAGCTCGAGGGCGACCAGAGGTAAACTTCTCCGGGGTAATCTAATCAGGAGGCGGCCTGATTGTACGGTCGGGTGAAAGACGGAGGATTATCTATACGCAACGAGGTTGGTGCCAGATTAAAGCGGGCGGAGACCCAATTCGTAGTGGTACTCTCATCCATGGCCCCAAAGGCCCACCGCGTCGCTGCGACGGGTCTTCCCCGCACTCATTCCCGCTCCTCCTCGACCGGCTCCTCGAAGGCCCCCTTGCATCTCCATTTTACTCAGAAAGACCCTGCGTTACCAAAGCAGCCAGAGAAAACAAGACGAACTACTCATGCTCTCGATGTATGTTGCGCCTTGTTTAACCAACTTTTTTTTTTTTCGGCAGCTCGATCTGATATTTCTCTTTGTCTCAGTCGCATTCGCGAGATAGGTCGCCACTTCCGCGAGTAAACAGCTCGGCGCGGGTGGCTTCCAGAGAACATCCACAGGCCCACCGCTATGCACCACCTCCGACCCAGCGTCAGCAGGGTGGGAAGACCAAGGCTGGCTTCACTCTTGCCAGCCCTCCTGCTGACGACGACGACGAATGGGTGTCCAGCGAGAGCGGCGTTGTGACCCCAAACAGCCCCGGCTCCGGCAGTGGCCAGACACCTGTCGACCAGCGCAAGTCTATACCCACGGCCATTCCTTTCGACGAGTTCATCCCTCGTCCGGATACTCCGCGGGCGCAGCCTCAGTCCCTCTCTCGCGTGCCTACTATCCGTGCTCCAGAGACGCCGGCGAAGCCTCCCGTGTCAGGTGCACGTGTGCCGCAGGCTTTGCAAGCACCGGCTGCGCCACTATCTAGTCATGCAGAGCAACCCCCTCCGACACAGCTTCACTTTTCTGAGCCGCGCGTTATGGAGACTCGCTCAGCGACCACTTCTCCCGTCCATCGGACCCATCATACGTCCCAGAAGCGCCTATCAATGACCCGGCCTCCTTCCACGCATTCTACCACCAGCAGATCAGAAGTACCTTTGCGCCCGCATCCTTTGATCCGGGGGCAATCGTTTGGCCAGGGTGTACCCATGACGCCCAAAGTGGTCCCACTTGCTCCGTTGACGGTCACCTCGGAAGCTTCTCCAGTGTCGTCACCGACCGAGAAGCGATCGACCTCACCGTCGAGCGTGAAGACGACCTATGCCCTGTCTTCACCGAATCGTCGAACTTCTGTGTCTTCTGTGCGTTCGGTAGCTACGCTTCCGAGTCAATCGCAAATCCAGTCCCATTTTTTGGGGAGAACACACGACCGCCACCGGACGCTTTCCTCGATGTCCTCCAACTCTTCGTCGTCTGTCCAAGCACTGTCTTCCCTTGCATATCTTCCCACGACACGCCCATCCACTCCTCAATACACTGCACACTTTCCGCCTGCTAGCATCTCCGTCGGCCTGGAGGTAGTCCATCCGCTACTGCCGCCCCCTTATCTGAGCGCCCACATGTCTATTCTTACGCATAGGAGCCCGTTGAAAGAGTCATACGACAGAGTCGTTGCTGCTAGGGAATTTCAGAAGCGGGAGGGCACTGCGGCTTTTTAGGGATGATTTATTGGACGCACCATGTCCCGCGGGCATTCGGTGCATGCAGGCACATGTTTTTGATACCCAAACATCGGACGGCTCTGCAGAACTTCATTTATTCAGGTTTCTATACGCTCTATTGTAAACTGCATTACCAACGAACCCTTGTACGACGTTTCACTCATTAATACAGACGGTGATGATACCACACATGGTGGCGGTGACGTGTCCTCGCGCGCGCGACAAATCCGCGTAACTGCCCTTGGACCTCCTCATTCACCATGTGGCTCTCTGATGTACAAAGTCGGTCTCCCACCGACCCCGCTCGCCCCAAACTAACAATTTCGCACAGAGATTGGCGTAGCACTGACGACGTTCGGGATGTTGTTCATGTTCTTGGGTGTC
Source organism: Tylopilus vinaceipallidus (assembly GCA_038089215.1). NCBI lineage: Eukaryota > Fungi > Basidiomycota > Agaricomycetes > Boletales > Boletaceae > Tylopilus > Tylopilus vinaceipallidus. The sequence continues at coordinate 31,372 of JBBPKK010000280.1, forward strand.
ATGCTCTTCTTTGATGCTGCCCTCCTCGCGCTTGGAAACGTCAGTCACACCACCGCGTCCGCCCGTCTCCGCTTACCGCTCCCTGCCAGATGCTCTTCCTCTCCGGTCTGACACTTATCATCGGACCCCAGAAAACGTTCTATTTCTTCGCTCGCAGACAAAAGCTGCGTGGAACCATATGCTTTCTCGGTGGCGTTCTGCTCGTCTTTTTCAAATACCCATTCATCGGGATGATCGTAGAGACCTTTGGATTCCTCAATCTTTTTGGGTGCGCCCGGTGCCGCATCGTGTTCGCGCGCGTCTCACGCCTGGATATACAGCGACTTCTTCCCCGTCGTCTTGACGTTTTTGCGACAGCTCCCCTTTGTCGGCACGTTCCTGTCTCTGCCCTACATACGACCGGTAAGTTGATTCCGGCCCGGCGTCGAAGCAGCCAATGATCCCATTCTTCAGATCGTAGATCGTTTAGCAGGCTCGAGAACCTCAGCAGTCTAGTCGGGACTTGCCGACCATTGCTAGCTAGCTGGCGTCCGATAGACTTGTGTTAGAATTTAATTCTTTCGTAGGTGTCATATCCGCGTCGCGCTAGTTAAAACGTGATATCTTGCGCAATGCCAATCGAGCAACGCTTGCCGCACACGCTCATATTTCAAACTCGCGCAAACTGCTTCTCTCAGAGCCTGCGTAGCAATCCCGTTAGCAGCCTGAGCACTGTTTTCCACCTCTCCACCACCCCGTCCCGGTCCCTGATCATGAAGCCGGTCTTGCCTGCCTGCAGGGATACATAGGCACTTAGGCTGCAGGCAGCATCATGACGAGGTATCCCGACATGGGGATGAGAAATGATCACTAGGTGTTCGTCTTGTCGATCGACGCAGTCTGCGCAGACGGATACCACACGCTGCCTCGGATGCCCTAGCATCGATATCGTATCAGCTCACCTGAGGACGCGAGCCGCGCACTCACTACGACGATCAAACCCGGCCCCTTGGTGCACTGCTCGGATCATTCTTAGTGTCGAGCGCAACCACGTACCAAGAGACTGAGCAACTAGAAAGGAAGTCGCACATCCCGAGCAAAAAGATTGGGTCAACGAACTTGAGAATGTTACCAGTGGCGCCGACGAATCTGTGAGCATTATTGACACCTGCGACGGCCACGCAGGTTTTAATAGCATCCATATCAGTTTGACTTTGTGTTCGCTGGGTGCTATATGCTTTAGGATCTACCAAGTACAGAATGTATGTATGGCGGATTCGTCGGGTGCATGTTTGTGTTCCTTTCCTTATGGACTGTCTGATCAAAAGCAATACCCAGTTTGGGAGGGGGGGAACAAAACTATCACTATCCGAGTCATCTGCTCTGTTACTACGCGACACCCAGGCCTACTAAGTGAAAGAAAGACTCAGTAAACTGGGAAGGGCGCACATACAAGTATGGCCCTTGACATGTCCCCGCCAAGTGGAATTCAGTTTTTGTACTCCAAGATTGTCTGCTCACGGAATAAACAAACTAAAGCATGATGTTTTGCAGCTTTGAAATGTCGAATATGGTTTGGAAGTGAACAGTGAGGACGTTTCGTTTTTGGTGAGTATTGTCTGACAGGCTCCTGAAAGAGTCGTGTCGCGTGGGCTCAGCAAAATCAGCACACCCAAAGCCCGACCCTTACAGCGGTCATTGCGAGCTCCTTAACCCCTCGTTCAAATTCATCTGACTATCGGTCCATCGGGAAAAAAAAGTGACTATATTGCGCACTGTAGCACCTCTAGCACCAGTGGACCTGGACAAAGCACATCAGGGAATTCACACATTACTTATGGTAAACGTACCCTTTGGGCAGAACTGATGGATGGTCTCCCGAACCAAACTCAAGAGTCTGTCGTGGGTCGTGTGGCACCGACCAGTGGGTGCGGATTCCCCTCTTTACCCACGTCACTCTGTGGCACCCGTATCAGGCCAACTTCATGGAAAGATAGACATTGAAATTGAATGTTGTGAACTCTTGCCACCGGTAGGTATACAGTTCTTCGTAGGCCGTCATGAGAACATGCTGAGTGAGACAGGCTCACTCGGAGGGACTGGGTCACGGTGATGGGGGTGCTCCGACGTTCTGCCAGTAGTAGAATTAACCAAAAGACACCAGACTTCATGGTTCAAATGTCATCTGAGCACCTAGCCACTGGTC
>JBBPKK010000281.1:0-33460 GCA_038089215.1 Tylopilus vinaceipallidus
GCATATCAGCTGTCCGTTTCCCGGACATGCTCGGCTGAATGCCCGTTGTTCCCTGGACGCTGGCAGGCCCTCGGTGGCATATTAAGGGTCCCCCCACAGCACACAACACGACCATCAACCCTGGCGCCCAGGAAATCAAGCAGGTCCTAGAACAAAGTAAAGATCACCGGCCATCGTCATTCTAAGACAGAATCATGACCAGGACGGTACTGTAAGTGCAAAGTTTGAAGTTTGAAGTCGGACGAACCACGTCACCCCTGGCAGCGCTAGTGCGACGGCCCGAGTGCCGGAAGCTGTCCCGCCGGCCACAGCTCTCGCATTGCAAATGACGAATGAGTATTACAGGCCCTTCCGGTGACAACGCAGCCCGTATTACCGAATGACTCGCCGCCACAGATCAGTACCTTCTTTGTAGACCTGCCATCGTGCGGCTCTGGCCATCGGCAATAATGGTTCAACCCAACCATACAGCATGGATGGCAAACACGGCGGACGGCGCATGTTGACACGTCGAGCTGCTGCTATCGACCAGCATCCATAGACCCAACAGACTACAGAAGCCTCGGTCCCCACCCGTAATCGTCGTAGGCTGCACATTTCGCTGTCTTCAGTTTTTCTTTCTGTTGCTCGGCAAGCTCTGTTGGTCCCATCGAAGCTATCCCGCTCGCTCCATTAACCGGTGGTTCCGTCGCACACTGATCTACCGTCCCGAATAACTCTCGCCAGAATGTTGCAGCTGGGTAAACATAACCGGAACAAGTCTAGCTGAACTGGCTGGGGCCGTCCGAAGTGGTGCGGCCCTCTGGTCAGACATGGTGAACAATAGCTGAATGCCAGATTCGGACTGCCCGCACCTGTGCACTCATGATCGGAGATCATCGGGCCCAATGTGATGGAAGTCACCGAGCTCACGTCACTGTAGGATTCGACGCCGAGGCCCTCATAATAATATGACCTGACCAAGCTCAGCGCACGCTTGGTGGGCTCTGACAGGGACCGGTGCCAAGTAGGGGGTCAGCCAAGAAAGGCTAAATATCGTGGACGATAAACGGGCTGTGACACATCAGACACATAGGCCAAGTTGCCATCGCCTTCAGCGCGAATGTCCACGCAAATGAAAAGTTTGCTCCAAATGTCCATACGATTGCCACTCCGCATCAGTTGGCAACCTCCTCGCTTCCCGATATTTCTCAGAGGCCTGTTGGATGCGCCCGCAGAAGGCATGACATCATTTCATAGCGAACAGGTTTGCTCGAGTGCTCGCACTAGGGGAACAATAGAAGCGATAAGCTCGAGATAACACGGCAGCGAAGCATTACGACTCGGATGTAACGGCGTTACTTTGCCATGTCACATGATCAATCGTCATTGTACTCGTAGAACCCTCTTCCGCTCTTCCTGCCCAACCACTGTGCGTCGACCATGCGTTCGAGGAGCACCGAAGGGCGGTACTTCGAATCGGACGTGCCCGTGTAGAGCGTCTGCTGAATGGCAAGACACGTGTCGAGACCGATGCTACGAGCTTGTGTCAGCGACTTGCTCCATGTGCACCATCGTCGAGACTCACAAGTCGGCTGTCGACAGCGGTCAGAGACGGACCGACAACGGTACACGATAACGTGCATCACTCACCGAGCTGCAGGGGACCCATCGGATGAGCCATGCCTAGTCTGAACGTCTTGTCAATATCGTCGCGCGTCGCTATGCCCTAGTCGAGGAAAGAAGGCACATGAGCGCGACCCTCGACCACGCCACGACGTGTCAGCGCCCACCTTTTCCAGACACAGAATCGCCTCATTAATAAATGGCATCAGGAGCGCGTTCGAGACGAAGCCAGGCACGTCTTGCGATGTCGCGACCTCTGCGGCGCCGTCAACGCGACTTGGACGACCGAGGACGACCGTCCGTACCTTTACCACACGCCTCTGCAAACGCGCGCGACCTCTCAAGCGTGTCCTTGGACGTTTGCACCGCGGAAATGAGCTCGACCAGTTTCTGCCAGGCCAACTCCTCACACACGCCGCCCCGACACAGCTGAACGCGCACGACGCACCATGACCGGAACCGGATTGAAGAAATGCAGCCCTGCGTCGACGCGCGTGAGCCCCCACTCCCCACTGCGAACACGGATCACACGCACCCACGACCCGCCCCGCGGCCCGCGTCCCCGCGTCCGACGCTGCCGACACCCCCTCGGGCACCACCGCGGCGGCAATCTTGGTGATACTGATCGACGATGTGTTGCTCGCCAAGATCGCGTCCTCGTTCAGCGTCTCCCTCAATGTGCGAAATACCCGTCGCTTCAGGTCGACCTGTTCCGACACCGCCTCGACGACCATGTCCACGTCGCGCAGCGCGCCCAGCGTGTCCACCACACGGATGCGGTCTTTGGCCTCGGCCGCTTCGGCGACGGTGAGGCGGCCTTTGGAGACATCTTTGGAGAGGAGGGCGGAGAGGAAGGAGAGGGAGTGGGAGAGTTGGGTTGGAGAAGTGTCGTGGATCAGCACGGGTACTTTGGCACGGACGGCGGAGACAAAGGCGATGCCGGTGCCCATCTGGCCAGCGCCGAGGACGCCCAGTTGTCGGATGCCGTGCGCGATGGACATGGTGGCCGATGTGAGACAGTCCAAGTTCCGAATCACGTGTAATGCGTGCTCAGCCAACTTTGGTCAGACATATATTGAGATGCCTATCATACCAGAAAAGCGAGTGTCAAAGAGGAAACGTCGAGTGCCAAACAGCAACGCATTCACAAAACAAACTCGGCTCGTGCACAAACGCATGCATTGGCTAGAGGATTCGAAAACAAAAAAAGAGAGCAGGCAAAGCGAGAAGAACTCGGCGACTAGAACGAACGGAGCACTGGACGTGGAAAAAGGATGGTCGACAATCGTGGGGTAGGCTGAATCGTTACACAGTAATGGGGCAGTAAGGATGGGGATAGTTATATACGTGTAGTGAGGATGGATTGGGAATGAGTATGGCGGTGATTGCGACAGAAACTGGCATGCGGGTGGATATGAGGACAGATCTAAATCGAAACAGTGGTTGCGTGGCGAAGCGAGGGCATGTGAATAGATGCGAGCATGTGCTGCTGAAATAGTTCGCTGGTCCGTCAGCAAGAAGGTACGGTGCACGAAGCGAGACCAGGGCAGGGACGAAACGCGCATATACGCGCTAAAAATCACCGCGTTTGGCGATGATTCAGAGAATGTCAGGGGTACTGATTCATCGTATCAGCTTGCCCCAGTCCAAGACTCCCCCTCCCTTTTCTCCTCCACCTTCCCGTCGTGGAAAGGCATTCCAGAACCTGAGCGTCTCATCTCCCGCACCAGTAACAATCGTCTCCCCGTCAGGACTCATTGCGAGATAGAGCACTCGATGTGTGTGTCCAGTGAGAGAAGCCACTTGCGAAAGCGAAGGATATCGCCATATACATATTTGATTCTGTGCTGTCGTGCTTGAGAAACCGTGCGTGCTGACGAGCTCGTGTGATGTATGCGACCAGATGAGATTGCAGACCTGCGCCCAAGTCGATCATGACGCATACAAGCGAAAAAAGAAACATCTGCATACCTGGCTCCCCGTGTCCAACTCGTTCAACATCGTCCCAGTGAACGTATTCCAAAATCGGATGTGCTTGTCTTGTGTTCCTCCACCCGTGGCTAGTATACCCGAGACGTGGGGATCCCAGGCGAGCGCCTTCACAGCCGCAGTGTGTTCGTGGAACTTCCACAAGGGAACATCGCCTTCACCATCGCTACTACCACTGTTGGACCTTGATCGACGCGTCAACGTACCGATACTACCTCCAGGTCCAGATCCAGAAGAATGCACGGAAGATACAGCCGAGGCACGCCGAGATCCGCGAAGGTCCCATATGCACACTTTGTTGTCGTTACCTCCGCTCGCGAGTGCGGACCCCATCCCAGAGCCTCCGGGGCCCTGTGCCGGTGCACCTCCCGCGCTCGGGGCCCCGATGCCTATTTCTGCCCCAACGGATGCACTGGTTCCACGCGGGGTCCCAAAACCCATCCCCAACTCTCCACTCCACCGCAGTCCACAGACTTCTTGACGGTGTCCCGCACACTTCCGAAACGGTCTTCCTCCGGCGCCCTCGCGGACGTCGCGGTGATGAACCATGCGGTCCCTGCTGCCACTGCTCAGGATATGGCCGTTCCAAGATAGAGCACCTATTCGTTGTGTATGCGCAGGGGCATAGGTACGAAGAATGGAGAGCGTTGGGGCGTCGTAAATGTGTAGATGCCCTGAGAGCGTACCCACTGCAAGCGTAGTTCCCTGCAAACCAACAGTCAGCACACGTCAATCAAACGAAAATACGACCGAATACCTTTTGCACCCACGCAACCGAACTAATGGTATCACCAGATCCATTCAGGTCGCACAACTTGGATACGGCGGCGTTATGAGCAGACCACAGGTAGACGCAACTACCCAGACCGACGCCAAGAATGTTCGTGCTGGACCAATCGACGAGGTTGAGGTAGAAGTCGTCTGCAAGCTCGGGTGCGTCGAGGACCCGATAAGGCGTCTTGCAGACACTGCGCAGCTGGCGACGAGGCGATTCAAGGAGCTGCCGCGATTCTGTGCGCACAGGGGACATGGAGTAGGCCTCGTCCGTCGGTGTGTCGAGACGGCGTCCCGTCGAGGGTGTCGGGGACGGTGATGTATAGTGGAATATGCGCCGACGCGTCGGAGTGGTGGGTGCGATGGAGGACGAGGGAAGGGCGGGGCGTGTGGGCGATGCAGGACGGCGAGGCGAGGGTAGGCTCACTTCATTGTGCAGGATGGAGCTGAATATGGCGTTGGCTTGCTCTGGCGGAAGCAAGGCGGACGCGTGAGATCGGACCGAGCAGAGGCGGGGAATTGAAAACATCATGGCTGAGTGAGGTATGCAACGCACGGCCACGAAGGCGGACTCACCCTTGATGGCATCTGACTCGGTGGGTATCGTGCGGTGCTTTGAAGGCGTCGAGGGGCCACCGTCGTCCATGAGGTGATACGACGTTCGCATATCGCCCGTGTCCCTGCTGGGCACGAAGCGATCGCCATACTCTTTGGCTGCGCGGGAAGGATGCTCGGGCGATTCTGGGCCGGGGGTGTCGCTCGCGGTGAATTGGGAGTAGTTGAGGGACGGGATCGGTGCTGGCCCGGCGGCGGGGGGCGTGACAGCAAATGCGGGGTTGACGCGCTGCCTGTTTCTGCGGGGCGTGTCATCGTCGGTGTCTTGATGTGCGGCGCGGAGGCGTTTGCCAAAGGGCGAGTTTTTGAGGCCGGACATGGTGCGCGGGATGCCCGTGGGATCACGGGCGGGATCACGGGCGGGATTGGCGGGGTAGAGTGCACGTGCACAGAGCAAGGCGGAGCGGTACGCGCGGCTGGAGCTGGACCGACCCGGCGCAGGGGCAAAGCGGCGAGTCGCAAGGCAAGTTCAGTAACGGGCAAACACGACGACGCGTCGATTACCTAACAGCCCCCCCCCTCCAGTTTTCAACCAGCGACGCCCCCAAACAAGCGAGAAAACCACTGAAAAACGCGTGTAGCAGGCACGAGGACGGACGAAAAACGAGCACGCACCCGCCCAGGCGCGTCGGATGTCATCCCGCCCGGTTGCCAATCGGGCCACCCGGGTGAGGCAGTGGACTCGGTGTCTGTCTTTTTGAGCGGAGACTAAATTAAACTCCGACGACTAAGCACCGCGTTTGTCAGACGCGCGACACCGTCGTCGCGAGGCCCGACGAGCGACACGCACCTCTCCGACATTGAGAATGACCACGGACCAGCTCCTTTCTCTAGACGCGCCTTTCCTGTAGATGCATTTTGCGTACTCGAAAATTCTACGTGTCGTGCAGTCAGGGTGTGAACGGGAGCGGTCCGGGAAGCATCCAGAGAGATCACCTTTGTCGAGCATAGCAGCCAGCGTCCGATTTGCCAATAGTCCTGTTTGTGAAAACGCGGTGATGGAGGGTGTGATGAGCGTGGCTACGTGGCACAGACCGTGCAAACTTTCCCACTCGTGGTTGATTGCACAATCAAGTGACGCTGGCAGGGCCCGACAGTAACGTCGCTGTCATCCAACCAGCTAAATCCATCATTACGACCATCGATTAACCCAATCACTCAGCGGCACACTAAGCCACAGTTGGTACATCGTGACAGGTTATTATGAATATCGATCTAGAGAACGTTTTGCAAGTCCTTCACATTAATGAATACCATCCTCTCAGCTGCCTCCCCATAAGGTTAGATTCGAGTCCAAACAAAGTCCATTTGTTAAATAGTGCAGTTATTGACCGTGTCTATCGACAATATTCGATAAAAACGTGAGTGGTGCCGTCAATCGTTAGCAGATATCAGTTCTTCCAACTTGTTCGCATCCATGTTCGGTATCCTCGGCTCAAAGCGACAAGGAAACGAGAGCGGATACCTGATCATGAAACATTGACCACAACCACAAAGCACCAAATGACGGCAGCACGTACGTCGTGATTCCAGAAGCCCACTTGGGTTCGAATGTCATGTCCTCTCCACGTTCGTTCTTTGGCCATGATACTTTCCACACTGCAAGTATTGTCGCCATGGCATACCACAGCGAAGTCTCTGCAAAATGTCTCCCTACACAGACACGCCGCCCAAATCCGAATGCAAGGCTCTGGACATCATCCGAGGTGAGGGTGCCGTCGGGGTGAAGGAATCGCTCCGGAATAAACTCGAACGGTTTTGGGTACTTGGACTCGTCATGCGCCATGGACCTGAGCATTCAAAGACGCGGTCAGCGTTGAAGTTCAGGAGCGAGTGGTTAAAAGACAAACCAGATGTTGGGCACGACTGTCGCGCCTGCACTCTACCGTGTCAACGCAACCGCAGGGCGAATAGAATAGGACATACCCTTAGGGATGTAATATCCATCATAAACGTCGTCGTGCACGGCTGCATGGGGAATGGCTGCAAATGCTTCACTATATCTGCAGAAGCATCAGGTCACAAACTCACAGAGGGGTATCGTGGGACACCATCTAAACGTTTCACGGATGATCGCATCAATATAGGGTAATGATATTCTATCACCAGCTGTCGGAAACCTCTCCTTGCCGACTACCGTCTCTATCTGGGCATATGCCTTGTCCTGGACGGCTGGGTGGAGAACCATCGCGTATAGGAATGTCATGAGGGCAGCACAAGACTACATCTGGATAAGGCAACATGTCCAGTGGAGCGTGTATGTAGCACGCACTGATTCAGATGCCGCTGAGATTGTTTAAACGAGTGAGCTTTGAAGAGCGACACCGACAAACATCTATGTACATACCTGCGAAACCGGTTGCTGCGGCGTCTTTAAGGGCTAGCATCCGCGCGTCGGTCATCCCCTCTTCTCTGAGGCCGTCGAGTATCATGGACGGGGACGTGCTTCCCTCGTTCTGGGCGCAGAATCAGAAGGAGCTTCTTTCATAGGCATATTTTACTGACGTGTCTCCGTAACGCATGCTTGAACGGAATCTCGATCCAATCTCGGGCCAGCTGTCTAGACAATGCTGCATTCCTCTTGATGCTCATACCAGGTAACCACGACGGGATGCTCAATACTGAGTAGTTGTCAGTTGTTGGTCCAAAACGCATTCAAACAGCCATGCTTACACATCGGGAATGCACTCAGAATCCCCGCCGCCTCGGGAGTATTTACTACTCCTATCAGTTTACATGCCCTCCCGATAATGTCGACGATGTAGTCATCCGAAGATGTTGGATCGTAGTCGTAGATTGCATTAATGATGACCGACGACGTGAATCTATGAGATCGGTGCATGTCAGAAGCCGACCTCAAGTATGTATGCGCCATGACCTACTCGTGGATGTGCTTGTAAAAATCGTCTGGTGCGGTGAGCAACCGGTGTGCGAGAAGACGGGCCTTGCGCTGCTGCATCGGGACGAATCTCGTGGCCGCATCCGCTTTGAACGTTTGATGAAAGAACCGGCGCTGAAGGCGCCATCGGTCGCCGTAGGGCATGAGCACGGTGTTGAAGTCGATTCCGAACCTAGAGAAGTGGCACTGTGAGACGCGGACGCGACGTAGCACGACGATCACTTACAGTTTGTTGGTCGCGAGATGCGGTCTGTCGGCATAGTTGCTCGAGCGGTCGTCCAAGAGCGCTTTCGCTGTCTTCTCAGAGTTGATGATGATGACATCCTGGTCAAAGACGCGAGAATAGACGAGGTCGCCTGAAACCGATGCAACGTCAGGAGCGGTCAAGACAACGGAGAGTCCACGCGGGACGTACCGTAAATCTTGGACCACTCAGCATAGGTTAGCCAGGGGGCATTGGCATTGATGCTGTGCATGTTCCCTATAATGGGGAGCGGCGGAGGGCCAGGGGGGAGTGGGTAAGGGGGAAGTGGTCGAACCCTCTGGAAACGCCTGAGGATGGCATCTACAGCGATGACACAAGCTAATGCCACAGCGCACCAAGTTGCCCAAGGGGATGGCATGGTTAATATGGAGAGCAGAGGTAAATAACCATTGTGGTAGAACGAGTTATATACCCACCCAGTGAAAATAACCCCATTAACACTCATAGCGGGCATCTATTCAGAACGCACCCTCGTCTGTGTCGAATTCGAGGAGGTCGGCAAAGCACCATATAGGATTGACGTACGGGGGTGATGAAACGGTGATGGTAGATCGACACAGCCCGATTTTCTTCGATCGCATAGTTGCTTTTTGGAGACGCGGCGTTCACTGGAGGGTGTGGAATGACGGGAATGATTGGCCGGAAGAAGGAACAACGTCATGCGGAGTACCGTAAAGCGCTCAGCTCGACCGCACACGAGATCAGACCGCCCCGGAGCACAATTGTTTGCTGTGTAACAAGATGTGTAGCATGTCCTCATAACCTTGTGAGAAAGTGAAAGAAGCTGCCTCCGTTGAGTGCATTTGATAGGAGAAAGCACCCTGTTCGACTCAAACATGGGTGCGTACCAGAGATAAACATATCCGTTCAAACCGCTACTTGCAAAATCGTCAGCACATGTGCCACAGCTACGATTAGAAGGACGACGTGACGGAGCGCTACCTAGACACTCCCGAGCCGGAAGCGAGAGCGACGGACTCGGACGGTTACGGGCCGGCGGGCCGTGTTGGTTCATTACGGGGCAAAAGACGAGCGACTTACCTCAAGGACCATGAGCATTCGCGACCATTTAGGGGCCGTCTTTGGCTTCAAGACAACGCCAACCACTCTCCTTCTAGTCCTCGTCTATGCTGCCATATTTACCTCCGTCCTCGTCACAGACGACCTCCCGGCACTCCCCAAAGACACTCGCGGACTCGACCTCGACCAGGCCTGGTCTGACCTTCACCAGGTATGCCATTCCTCTCACCCCTCCACAGAGCCATGAATTGACTGCGTCTTCCAAGGTGTCCGTCAGGCCCCATCCTTTCAACTCGCATGCTAACGATCTCGTCCGTGACTACATCCTCGAGCGCCTCCAAGGCGTGGCTTCGCGGCATCCCCATGTGACGATCGATTGCGACGTCGTTTCCAATGCTTCGTGGGCCACACCATCGCGCGGAGTGTACCAAGAAGGCAACAATATCCTCGTCAAAGTGCTGGGCACGGATCCAGCATTTCGCGAATCTGGGGGCTATTTGCTCTCGGCGCACTATGACTCGGTTTCCACCGCACCCGGCACGACGGACGACTCGATGGGCGTTGTTACCGTAATGCAGATGGTGGAGCACTTCGCGAAGCACCAGCCAAAGAGAACCGTCGTATTCAACATCAACAACAACGAAGAGTCTGGGCTGAACGGAGCACACACGTATGTCTTCGAAATTCGAATACGTTTCAACCGATGGCCTTTATCCTGTAAAAGGTTTTTACAGCACCCATGGGCTGGCATCAGCGATGTATTCCTGAATCTCGAGGGCGCAGCTGCAGGAGGGCAGGTCGATTGCTTTTTCCGATAGATTTATCGCTCATATATCGTCCTGCCAGTCGTCCAGCGATGTTCCGTGCCACAAATATCGCACCCCTCTTCTCTTGGACAAGCGATCACGTCCCGCATCCCCATGCCAACGTGATCTTTGCAGATGCTTTCTCGCGCGGTGTCGTCCGTTCCGATACTGACTACACGGTGTACGAACATGTAGGCTTGAACGGTCTCGACTTTGCCTTTTACAAGGGCAGGAGTCGTTATCACACCTGGCATGACTCTATACCCGGCATGGAAGGCGGCAAAAAAGCACTCTGGGCGATGATGGAAGCCACGCATGGCGCCAGTCTTGCTCTCGCAAATGATAATGTGGTTCATACTCAACCCCTTCCCCGACAAGAGAGACCTGTCTACTTTGAGCGTGAGTGTTCCTTGTCCCTGTTTGTGCGCCGCAGTTTCATGTATCTGGTCAGTGTTTGGTGCTGCCTTGGTCATCTTCTCACTAGAAACATTGTTCATCATAAACGTGGTTTTACTTTCCACTGGACCCATCCTGCTCCTCCTTCTCGGGTATTCGAAACATACTTTTAGGGTAGTTCCGGCCCGGGATTCCGGCCATCCCAATGAAAATGGCGCCCACGAGAACGTCGCATATGACGAAGGGACTTCAGCAAAATTGAAGCACTTTGGAGCTCAGCTTTGGGGCTCGACAAAGTTCTGGGTGGCATTGACGGTCAGCGTTGGTTTCCAGGCGGCGTTGATCGCAGGGTATGTTCATTTGAATCCATTCGTAAGCCCTGCACCCTTCTCGAAACTTAATTTCTTATGCGAACAAGTAGGTCATCCATTCTCATCCTTTCTTGGTGTTAGTTTCAGCTTTGTCGCTAGCCTGTTTGTCCACCGTCCTCGTGGTTTCCTTCCCTCGTAATGTACGCGGGAGCGTATCGACTCCTGAGCAACAGAAGCTCTCGATTCTACTGCAAGTCTACAGCTTCACATGGGTGTTGCTTGTCTTCTCCACTGTTGTGCTGCGCAGCGCTGAGATAGGTGGCACGTATTTCATCACCGCCTGGAATGTGTGTGCCCTTCTCGGATGTGTCGCGGGCCTAGTCGAAGCGATGGCAACTGCACGTGGCTTCGGGGTGGAAACCGAGATCGCGACTGAGAGTCACACCTACGTGGGTGGCGTTCGATACCAGGCTGTTAGCACAGAAGAGGGAGCGAACGAACCACAGTCGTCCACCCGGATCGTAGAAGAATCCGAACCTTCAGAGACCACACCGCTCTTCCGACGGGAGCACTCGCATCCACCTACACCACCCTCTGATGAAAGCCAGAGTGCCATCGGATGGTGGATCTTGGAGCTGCTTCTTGTAGTCCCTCTTCCGGTCATTTTGGTGTTCCATGTTACAACTATGCTTCTTGGGGCGGTGAATCAGACACTTACAGATGGGAACAGCCCGGCCTTTAGTGAGTCTGCCTTGAAGGCATCACCTGTGGTCAGCTTGCTGACGACGACGCTCTCCAAACGTTCCAGCATACAGTGCGGTGTGTTTGTTAGCTCTTCTACTCGTTTTGCCTGTGTCATCCTTCAGCATCCGCGTCCATCGCTGGGTTACGCTCCTCATCTTAGCCATATTCATACTCTCAACTATGTACGCCTGGGTTGCATTTCCGTTCTCCTGGGAAACGCCGCTCAAGGTGTACTTCCTGCAAACCGTGAATCTGACCGCTTCGGGGACGGGGGTCAAAGGTGTGACGACGGCGCTCACTGGACCCCAGCAGTTTTTGAAGCACCACATCTTGCCGGTGCTCCCGTCCACGTTCGGCACGTCTGTGGAATGCCACGATGCCACGGATCGCATCGGTCTGCAGACGTGTACCTGGGCAGTCGACGCGGCGATGGTGCCCTCGCCTGGCGGGGACGCCACTGCCGCCGCCGTGCCGTGGGTGTCGTATGACGTGGAGCGTACGGGGCCGACGAGCGCACGGATCGTCGTCGAGGGTCTCAATACGCGGTTCTGTACCCTCGAATTCATCAACCGGCGTGTGTCCGGGTTCAGCGTCGCCGGGGACGGTGGGCAGGGCTTGCAATCCGGGTACGACGACGTGGCAAACGGGCTCCCTCAGATCCAGCTCTGGAGTCGCGACTTTGGCAAGTCGTTCAACGTCTCGGTCGAGTGGCGCGGGGAGGGCGCCGAGGACGAGGGGCTGCGCGGGCGGGTAAGCTGTGGGTGGGATGAGTACGAGCGCGCGACGATCGGAGGTGGCCGGTCCGGGGGCGCAATTCCGTCGTTGGAGGAGGTGATGCAGTTCCTGCCTGAATGGGCGGTAGTGGCCAAGGCGACGTCGGCGCTGTTCAGCGCGGGGATGGCCTTCAAGGTCTAGCGTCGATGACGGGTTCATGTGTCGCATTTGTGCTGCTAAGTATCATACTGTCACGTCTGGTGTAGGATATCGAGCTCGAGGCGGTCAACTTCTTGTCTCGTGTAACAACTGATCGACCAGCGATACATCTGACAGGAGCCAGGTTCGCGTCCTATCAGCGTAACACCAACCATCAACGGTGAATCTCTGATCCAACGTTGAGTGTGACTCGGATACTCACGACCGACAACTCGACCCCGTTTCTGAGCTGATCTTCTCTTTCCTCCGTCTGTCCTGGCGTGAACATTAAACGTCTGGCACACGAGCCTCCCGGCAGAGGACCTCGGCGTTGCATACACACCCGGCCGCGCTTGCATCGGTCTTCAGACGCCGTAGCGGGTAAGAGATTTACTACCATTGCACAGATCCGGTCACCGTTACCTCCCCGCTGAAGGAGGGCCTACGTCGGCGTTGCGACCGTGGGGAGGGAGGAGCTGGTAACGGCGCTCAGAACGAGAATTGTGATCAATGAGCGTCGTATTTTGAGCATGGGCCCACTAGGCCACGTTGACCTGGACAATAGACCAAGGAGCACGGGTCTATATCATAAGCTATCGCGCCTAAATTCAGGACATGTTAGAATGTAACTTATCTCGGGGCAAGATCATGTCACGGACATTCTTCACGAGTGTTAGGGCCTTCTGAACCAGACGCGAGCGTTGGTTCTCGAAACCAGCGATTATTTATAATTGTGTGCTGATCCATATCAGATATTCGAGCCGTCCAATGATCGCAACCCATCTGGACGCTTCAGCCCAGTCCACGGTGCAGATATCTTTCACAATCAAGTCCTCCCGGACAAAAAGAAGAAGATATTTGCATGCTAGCTGCAGAAACAGTACTGGCGTGAATTAGTATTACACAACCGAAGATACAGACATGATTATGGGCCGAGACCCGTGGCCCAGAGCCTGAGTACTAGAACATGAGGTAGCTCGAGGTCGCTGATGGTGAAGTAGAATAAGAAGTTTCAATAGTGGATGCTATGAATGACTACCAGTAAGCCTTCTCAATTAATCAATATTGATCGCTCGCTATAAAACAACGCATCTGATTGTCACTCCAAAACGCTACTAGCAGACGAGGCCAACTTACCGCGCGAGACTTTCGTCCAAACAGCCACAGGAGAACCCGCCTGGAGAGGGGGATTTTCATCTCCTTCATTCCTCCAAGTGTCTTCTCTAGCTGTGCGTTGACTTTATCATACTCCTCCTGCAGAACCTTGGCCAGCGCTGGATCGCTCTGCGCCATCACCTCAGCTTTGAGCTCCTTAAGCATCCTCTTCTGTTCTACAAGGAGCCGCTGGAATCGAGAACATAAAAGTTTGCCTGCCTCTGTCTCATTCAAACGTTTCTCCTGTTCCACGAGCTCTTCCTGAAGGAGTAGTAGTTCACCTTCTTCTGGAAGTCCTAGAAGGCTTTGTACGATAGCCCATGCTGAGTCTGCCGTGTTGTGGAACTGTTCGGCCTCAGCGCCCTTTTCCAGTAATGGCTTCCAGAATTCTCGTTTAAGCTCTGCTTCCCTATGTTCAGCGCCCGCTCTGTTCCTTTCTGTGTCCCACATAGTCGTGACTAGCCGCACCCGGGGTAGGGGTGTATTGCCACAAATATGACCAAACATTTGGAGATTCCTGTGGACAGAACCGATCAGACGTTGGTCGGTGATCCGGTGGAGGTAGATTATCCCATCTACTCTGAGCGTGCTGCCACATGTATACCTTGATGCATTAAGCGCGGGCACCGAAAATGTTGAAACGAACGCGTACTTTTGTGTGAGCCAGTCGGCAATTACCCGCAAAATATCATTGTCTGAGCGGTAGGTGTGGTCGAACCCAGGTGTATCGACCAACACGATGCGGGAACCGTTGCGCTGGACAACATGTGGGACGACACTCTGCGTGTCGGACCTGAGGCGACCTGCATTGCGCATATCCACATTCCCCGTAAGGTTGTTGATGAACTGAACTTTCATCATTTAAGACCCGGATTTCGGCCTCAAGACTGCTTCAAACCACTCACATTGCTTTTCCCAGAACCCGTTGGGCCCATGACACTGTTGAAACACAACCTTAGTATGCCAGTGCCGACCGTGAGCATGAAATACCTACGCGATGACAAAGTCTTTTGGATCTGCATGGAACACATTGGACGAAGGGAGCATCTTGCAGTAGAACTGCCTGCAGTGTAAGTTGGTGGGCAGAAGCAACAGAGCGTGGTCTTAGGAGTTAGAACTTTCCAAGGTTGCACAATTTAGACCCTCTCGAAATTTGCACGTGCCCTCCAGTCTTCTTCATAACATGTGGATTAAGAATGCAAGATTGCATTGCCACTGCAAACGTGTGACCTGGCACATTGCGGGCTGTTTCCTGTTCCTTTGGCACCCTGGAACAGCATCGGAACAGGGCTAAATCAAAGGGATCAGCTTCTTCGAATCAACTTCCAGGAATCTCGGTCTCAAACGCATGCGTGTGGTAGTTGATCATCATCACCGAGCGATATTCCTGCTAAGGGATAATCAGGGAGGTACACATATCTAAGTACCTCACATTCGATTTATCAAACGCACCCCCTCGGGGCCGTTGTCAAATTGACCGCAGTTCCTAAGATCAAATGATATGGTTCATCTTAATGTCTGGAAACTAGCAGCTCCCAGGGTCCGTGGCTGACCTATCTAATAGTGAGTGTCTCCTTCACTGGCGTGACGTTAGATCCCACTCCACTGAAGCCCTCTATCAGATTGCCTTCCTAGTAGTTCGTTAAGTAAACGAGGCCCAAGTTGGGGTGTCAGTCCAAGAAAGCTAGTCTTGAAGAAATATTCGAACATCGTTTTGTTTGGTCAACTCCACCATGACATCGAATCATTGGAGGTTTAGTCAGGGACTTCACAGCCAATTATAAACGATATACACCCCGATAGCCTCTCGTGAGGAAACCCCAATGCAACTTCAGGGTCATAGCATGCATGGAGTGTAGGGTTGATCAACGTAATAACTTTGAGCAGGATGCAAACACGAGTTAGCAGAAAAAGCTGATGCACCTATCGATTGAGCGTCTAATTAATAATGAAGTTTCCAGCACGGAAGCAGAAGCATTATCCCACAGCAAAGTTTCGGATTTTAAGGTCGGCGGAGTTTGAAAGATAACAAAGTGAACGAACAACACAAATTTGGTCTGAGATTAGTGCGTATTTGGAACATATGCTGAGATGCATCTTAGTAGCGGTCAAGCGCGTAATACTAGTAACTGAAATTTCAAATGTTGGGGGTTTGCGACGTGCCCCCCAGTCTTTCACCAAATGATTCCACGATGCTTTTCATTGCACCGCAGTACCTCAGGTTAACAGAGCCAGTGTGTGTTGGCAAGATGGAGGGGCTATTGCCGGGTGCCGGTCCCCTAAGTTCAGTGGGCCCTAGTAATGCGCAGGACTCGCGCTCAAGCCCTGAGCCTGCTCAGGCCCTTGAGGAGGCCTTTCCCTTGAGCTTTCGGGGCCCGGCCTAAGGCAGAGGCCAGCGGATAGGGATTTAGCGGCCGCGAGTCCGCGAGAGTGGGTGTAGCAAGTAGTGAGAACGCCTTAGGAAGACGCTTGCACGCAAACAAGTTTATCTTCGCGTTTGCTCGTGAGTGTGATCTGGGCGGGGCCACAGGACGACATGTGAATGGAAAGGGGCCTATCGTGCACCTAAGAAGCACAGTTAGTACGTGAGAGGGTGCCTAAGCGAGGGTGGGGACGAGTGGGAGTGCGAAGAAGGCGATGGCAAGAATACAGAGGGCATCACATAGGCCAGTACACCCGCACTGGCACCTTTGTGCATTCAAGGAACTGATTGAGCGCGCAAGAGGGCGAGCATGATAGCGCACGAGAAGGCAGCGAGGGCGGAGGAAACCTAAAGCAAGGGAAAGCAAGTGGCTCGGAGGCCGGTTTAGAGCCATCTCCGCAGCCGTGGTCATGGCATTGTCTACGGGTACGCGTCATCATCGTGTCGTAGTTGCCCTCTTGGTTGTCGTTGTGATAATCCTTGCCGTTGGTGTCATTGTCGTGACGCCGTGGCATTGTGTGACGGGCGCGCGATGCCATGTTCATGGGGTCGGCCCTCTTGCGCCGCCCGCCTTCGTTGTCGTCGACGCGCCATAGGCTGCAGCGGTAAGCGAGGCCGAGCGGCGAGGGGAAAGAGTCGCCACCGTTGGTCATACACACTGGTAGTGGTTATCACTATAACTCGGGCCGGGGCCTATGGCCTTATATCTATGGCCTTATATTTGCATATTTATTCAGCGCGTTTTTTTGTGCGCGATCTGCAATAGATGTGCGCGAATTTAATTGTGCGCGTGCATATTTTTGGTTGACTGTAAATTCTTGATTGACCAGTGTGGTACACCACAGGCTTGATGACGACCGCCCTCTTGCCTCTCTCTACGGGCACCACCCCCAACGCTACATTGTCATAGCCAACGCCAGGGCACAGCGACGACGACGTTAATGGCATTCACGTGACCACAGACCGCCCAACCCCACCGTGGGTACACAGTGAACAACAATGGCGAGGTCTGACCGCCGATGCTCACCACGACGACGGGGACAGCAGCGTGTCACAATAGCCACGGTGGCAGCGAGGACAAGCCCACGGCGTCACCAAAACCAAACCAACGACGGTTCTGTGCGGCCGATGCCACAGCGGCACCACCACGGCAAGGGTGGGGACAAACGTACATGTGTGACGACGACGATCCTGCGGCCAATACCGCGATAGCACGGCGCAGACGGCGATTACAACGTATCCACGCGCGTGGCCGACGCTTTGACGCACAAAACGAGGACGACAACGACGACTTCACCAGCACACCTGTGACCAATGCCACGGCATGCACGGCGAGTACGATGACGACAACTCCTCCCCTAGCATGCCCAAGACCAGCTCCTTAGCGTCACCGAGACGAAGACTGACGACGACAACCACCATGTTGCGTGGACAATGTCACCGCGGCGAGTACAACGAGAGCATGACGACCTCACCCGCACGCGCGTGGTCAGTGCCACGGAGTTGCCAGGGTGAAAACGACGACAGCGACGACAGCACACGAATGGTTAGTGCCGTGACGCTCCGTGGTGAAGACGACGGTGGCGACAACGCTGGCATGCGCGGGGCCAATGGCGCATCATAGTGAGGACGACGAGGACGACACCAGCGCGCACATGGCCAGTGCTACGGTTCATTCTTCGCTCCCATCGTTTGATAAGTTCTTCGCTCTTATTTAACACAATTCTCCGACTCTTTAATTACGTTCTTTCATTCCTAGTATCCTGAGTTGATATGATTCATATTGCTTGATTTACAACCTCCAGTGGTGTAGTGATCATGTGTTAAAATTCGTGTGTTAACAAGTAATTTCGCGCACACAATCAAATTCGCGCACATCTATTGAAGATCGCACATGGTTAACCAAATCGTGCACACATTGAATATCGCGCACGCACAAAAAAACGCGCTATATAAATGTGCAGATATAAGGCCATAAACATCACTCTCTCAATTCTTACTCAAGCCCATGGCACATATACATCACGTGCAATATCCGCCCCTCGTCTAGATACCAGAGTTTCCCCCTGTACCCGTACCTCGCACTTGCCGTATAGATCGTGGTCCAGTTTGTTCTCGTCATTAGCCACGGCGGGCTTCCACCTCCCTACCGCACTGCTTGCAAGTGTGGTCTCTGAGTAGGTCCTAACAGGAGTGGAGGGTGGTAGTATATATATTACAAGTGCTTTCCAAATGGAGACCAACTACTACTTCCCTAATACTTAGCCCGATGGGACGGTCGTGGAGTCCCTACTGAGAACGGACCATACTTTATGGAACTTTTCCCAAGCTTTCTTCAACCCCGCAAGTTTAAAGGAGTGGAGCATAGTTTTTCCAGCGGATGTTTTCGGAAACGGCAGGCCGCGGTCAACCATTTCTCGCTGAATTTGTAGTGGTTTGAGCCTCTGATGATGTCCTTTCAAGTCCAAAACATTGATGATATCCCAGGCCGATCTTCTGGTCCCTTCAAAACGACAGGTCTGCGAGCCGAGGGATATCATGCCCTTCCAGAAGATCGACCGAAGTTCTTCTTCCCTCTGGTTGCCCATCGATTCATCAACCCTGTCCCACTTCGTCGTAACAAGGATAATGTTCCCTAGGTTACCTTTTCCACAGAGTTTCCTGAATACGGTCAAATTTCTCAGAGCGGTTCTAGCCATTTTGTTGTCCGAGATGCTGTGAAGATATAGGAGGCCAGAGAGTTTGATATTGTTTTGGTACCTGCGAGCGTCGAATCAGGCAAAGCTCGCTCTGCTTTCAGGTGAACTCACGTTTCCTTCAGCCAATCGGCAATAGTATTTAGAATCTCAGTGTCAGAAAGGTGCGTGTCGTCGAATCCGGGTGTATCGACCAAAATAATGTTCTGAGAACCATTAGGATGTTGACATCGGACGGGCTGTATCTTTCGTGTCTGGGATTTCAAGTCATGGCCTATCTCAACCTCCATCCCGCCAACAGCTATATTTATGAACTGAGAACGTTTGAGTCTCTCCGCAGAGGTCCTACCAGGTCACTCACCGAACTCTTGCCCGTTCCAGTTGAGCCCATGACACTAATTAGTATATTCAGCGATGCAACATGTTACACTAGGAGAACATACGCAATTACTATATCATTCTCGTCGATGTTTAATGCGCTAGCCAAGAACTCCTTGGGCTGAGCATCTACTTCAGGCTCGTTTTGCTTCTCCCCTGAAGCAGACTGCATGGGAAGAAATAACAGGCAAGTATGGTTTTGTTATGAGAGAGAAACGGATCCGAACCAGAGACGAGGAGTATCAGGTTGTCTACTCCTGTCACGTTATTGGAATTCTTGCCTCTTGGGAACAGGAATGTGAAGTCTGGGGCTAGGCCCCATGTGGTGACGGTAACAATACTAGACACGCGTTGGTGGCCCGGCCGGGTCATATACTGAGATGAAGTTCGTAAGCTTCCGCACGTGATGATCCAAAATTTATCTTCCCAAGACTCGTAGCCTTCAAGTTCAATGGTGCATACTATACAGTGACGACCTCATACTTGCTGTCGTCGGTGGACCTTAGTACGGTGGCAGCAGGAATGTACTGGCCATTCGGCCCACTTTCCCACACCATGTCACCTCGGGATTGTGATACAGATGGTCTGCTTCCATTGCGAAGCTGTATTACATGCACACCGAATTCTTCCCGAGCCACGGCTGTCAGGGACAGCTATGAAAAAAATACGGACAGTGCGTGTTCTCACTGCCTTTTCACTCGATCTGGTCGGCTTCAGGCAATTAAATGGAAGTGGGTCCCCAGGAGTCGGGAAATTGAAGCACGCAAGAAATATGTATGCAGTACATGTGTCGATGCGTGTCTTTGCAACACTAGTGAACGTTGTTCAATTCTCGGGTTATACATTTGTCATCATCATGTGTGTGTGGGTCCTTTTCTGTTCTGAGTTTGACCCAATCACGACAGGAGTCAGCGGGCTACTTGCCTAGCCTTCACCCCGTGGATTGCAGAATTTCGGACGTGGTTAAATGGGACTCTTTACTTGAAATAAACCATCCAATATTACCCGACGATGCAACTTGAGGTTTAGATCGAGTCTATATGCTTAACTTGGACTAAACTTCAAGTTTTGCCAGCAAATGTAGACAAAACTTGAAATATTCCTCCTAATTATACCTTGTGGTTACATTTTAAGTGTTCTCCAGATATTGCTATCTGCGGCGTGCGATGATCCTCTCGATCTGGATTCCTAGCAGGGCACAAGTGTCAAAAGCCAAACACAAGTCTTTCCGCCACAATTTAGACAGCATATAAGTACAGCTAAAATTCTGTAATCTGCGGTGCGCTTGTTTTCCTGGTGTCTATCCTAGCACTGAGCACTGGGATCTGGGCTACCTTGGAGCCTCAGAGTCGTGCTACCATGCTCCTCTGTATTGTGTTCCAATATCTGATGGGGCCAGCTAACGATCCAATACTCGAATAGAACAACTTGCTGTTCTTCACTCGATCAGGTTAGAAATGCACTGAATGACAGACGCCCAACCACTGCAGCTCTTGTCAATGAGGAGCGGCCTTTGGAAATTCATTTGTGGCTCTGTTGTAATACGTACCTGTCATCTCTAGACTCGGATAGGGCAGCACATGTCAGGGAAGCGACGCGCTTCAAGTGCATGGAAGAAAGCATCAACAACCTATTGTGGAACACACAAGTCATGCAGGGAATGGGGAACGATCCCCTTCCGTTCATCTCCCTTAGATCATTGCACAAGCGGTGTTCGAAGGCATCATTAATTTGAGCGTACTGTTCGAGAAATGTGTGGTATGCGATCGCATGAAAGCCTTTTGGACCATCCACTGAAGTAATGGGTAGTTCACCATGTACAATCTCACCGGTTGAAGTGATCGGATTGTGACTCTAGAGTAGGTGGTTGCAGAGTAGTGCACCAAGTGGACGGTATCAAGTAGTGGTGTCCGCTGTTGGCAGTCATCCACCAACTCGAACAGAGATGCATCGACAATCTCTGCGACGCTTGCTCTGTTGTGAAGGGTCTGAATCATACCACGAGGACACGGAACGATCCTTCAACACAAACTAGGCCAGCTTTCGCACCAACTTTATAAATCCCGGGGGACGGTCAGACAGTTTTTGGTCGGAATTCTTGGTGCTTGCCAGAGCAGGCGACTTGTCACACTTCGGTAAGATTAGCAAGGTAGCAACGGTGATGCAACCTTTACTTTGCTTCGGAACATGCTCCCACCCGAATAGGCAGCCGGGCACCACGCTCGTAAGCGGCGACCCCCCCTCGGAGAGTGCCGTCGGAGTTAGCAACGGCGGTGGCAAGGCGCGAGTGCGCACGAACGAGGGCAAGAATGACCAAACAGACGCAGCGCAGAGCGACGAGCACACGCATGAACGGCCCAGAAGGTGTCTACCACTCGCACACGAACGTGCCAGACACCGGTGAGCCAGCGGCAGCACTCTGGATGCTCGTCCTGTCGCGTTACGAGCTCCCCCTCTATGCCGTAAGTCGCTTCCGTCCACCTCCATCCCTCTCGCCTTCATGTAGTGTCGGGGGCAGAATTATTTTGGAGTTGAGACTGCCGGCAGAACGGCAGAATGGCAAAGCTTGGCAAAACTATCAGCGTGTGTATACCATCATACCGAGTCATTACGGACTACAGTACAATGCCTTCAGATGACAATAAGGCAGTGATGTCCCACGCTTCATCGCCCGTTTTGTCCAACACCGAGATATCCTCAATGAAACCCTGCGGCGCGATACCTTTGTTGACGACCTCCAGCAGTGCGAGATGGTCGCCCTCTATGTCTTGGATGACTAGTAGTATAACAAATTTGCTACCGTATATAGCATGGGACCTAGCGTCCCCAAAATCACAGACGTCTTCCTGTCGCCCCCCGTCATTGTCCGTCTAAGTCTGCTCGACGAACCGCACTCGTACTCGGTTTCTTTCTCACGCTCCTCGCGCACAATCCCGACAGCATCCTATCACGCCGTCGTGACATTCCTGTCGTATGTCCTGCCAGACTCTGAGATGCGCGGCCGATGGCGATGGGGACAAGGGGGTCAGGTTTGGGACGAACCCCGAAACAACTCTGGCTATATATGGCTAGGACTCGGAAGTAGGAAAGCTATGGGGGACAAGTGGAATAGCTTGCAGAAAGTTTTGGAGTGACTTGTACGGCCATCCCAGCGTATACTAATTCCGCCAACGAACTGTAACCAGTAGGCTGGTGACCAGCGCGAGATCTCGGATCATTCACTGGAGTAATGGACAGTTCACCATATACAATCTCACCGGCTGAAGTGATTAAATTGTGGCTCTAGAGTAGGTGGTCGCAGAGTAGCGCACAAGGGTCTGAAATATACCACGAGGGTGACACGGGGCGACTTCTTTGCACAGAAACCTGCGACTAATTGATGCGGCCAACGTGAGCGAAAGCCTGCGTGTGGAATGGTAAACCAGTGGGCTGGTTCCAAGCGCGAGCGGTTGTCTGTTGGCATGAGCTCAAGTTATTCCCAACTTCCGAACTGTCAATACGACACGTTTGAGACGTGAGACGGGTTGAAAAATCCTCATGTAATGGCGGGTCGCGCTAACTTTGTGCATAAATCTCGGGGGGCGGTCGGAGTAATGTTACGGACGGGCACCGGCAAGTCAGGGTCACTGGGCCGCCTCAATACCGTACGTGGTAGGTACGACACGGCTGCCGCATGACCGTGCAGTCCCGTTTCCGTCCAGGACGCCATGGTCGCTGGAGGACTTTGATACCTCCCCAGCACAGACAGTACGCTCTCCATTCTCAGCCCCGCGCTCAGACTGATACTCCACGCATGTCCATTTCAGCCCTCGGAATGCCATACTCGCCAAAAATTCATACTCTACTGGTTCTCCTGAGAACATAGTCGTCCACATTCCCAAATCCAACATATACCGATTCGGAGACTCGAACATTGCCGCACCCGTCTTCCGTGATGTCGACTGGACCGTGAAAGAGGGCGAAAGTTGGGCAGTCGTAGGACGTGGGTCCAATCAGAAAACAGCTTTGCTGCAGGTATTGTCCATGGTCCCGTCTTGCATCAGAGCAACACTGAACCTTTGGCGCGTGCAGACGCTGTGCGGACACATGCGAATCGCTCCCTCGCCTCCGCCCCCCGGAGGACTCTTCCCTTTCTTATCCAATCCGCCAAGAGATGCGCACACAGCGGTGTCGCTGGTGTCCTTTGCGCACAGACCCAGCTCCGCAGGGAGTGCATTCTATGATTATACTGCACGATATGGCGCTGTCAGGGAAGAAGATCGGATCACCCTTCGGGAGAGCATGTTTGGCGAGTACGACTTTTTGAACCTTCGACCCAAGGGTGAGATATACAAGTCTGCCGAGGAACTCGCTGTAGAGAAAACGAAAAAAGCCATCTTTGATGACCTGTCCATGAGGCTGGATCTGTCCTCGCTCCTCGACCTCCCCCGAGTGGCGCTCTCCAATGGACAAACCCGCAGAGCACGCATCATTAAAGCCGTTCTCGGTCTGCCGGAGCTGCTGCTCCTTGACGAACCTC
Source organism: Tylopilus vinaceipallidus (assembly GCA_038089215.1). Taxonomy (NCBI): domain Eukaryota; kingdom Fungi; phylum Basidiomycota; class Agaricomycetes; order Boletales; family Boletaceae; genus Tylopilus; species Tylopilus vinaceipallidus. The sequence continues at coordinate 23,507 of JBBPKK010000281.1, forward strand.
TGAGTCCGTTCGCATGTTCGGGCAGCACCAACGAAAACTGACGTAAACTTTGCAGCGGGTCTGGACGTGAACAGTCGACCGATCATGTTGTCTGTGCTCAGATCCCTTCACGAAGCACGCCGTCCAAGAATAATGATCGGTCTCCGGATGCAGGACCCTGTCCCCGATTGGATTACGCACCTCGCACTGGTTTCCGACGGCAGGGTGCTTACTGGGACCAAAGAAGGTGTCCTGGAAAAGCAAGAACTGCACGATGCTCAAGTGAGCAGGTCCACCTCGGTGGCCTCCACGAGTCGGAACGCTCGGGAAGAGGACGAAGGGAAGCCTGTGGCAGTTTTGAAAAACATCAACGTCACTTATGGCGGGCGCAAGGTCACACGTCTTCCCATTCCGTTATACCATGCTTGGCTTACCTGCCTACGACTCAGGTTCTGCGATCGATCAATTGGACAATCCGCGAAGGCCAACGCTGGCACCTCCAAGGTGCAAACGGTGCGTATCCTTCCCCGTGTCAGGCGTCCTCCACACCAGGCTAACAACTCCTAGGATCGGGGAAAACGACACTCTTATCCATGGTGACAGGTGACCACCCGCAATCGTACACCCAACGCGGCGACGCTCACCTTGAGCTCTTCTCACGTCCGCGTCCACAGATATCGACACCTCACCTCCGCGCGCTCATCGGTGTCGTCTCTCCTGAACTGGCGAACGCATACCCGCGGCACGCGCAGACGACCGTTCGGGACGTCGTCGGAACAGGGTTCGACGGCACATTCGTCCCCGGCGGGGAAGATGGTGTCGGTCGGGGCGTAGACGGCGAGCTGCCCGAGGAGGTCCGGCAGTGGCGCGTTGCGCGTGTGCGAGAGGTCCTCGCTGGACTCGGCCCGCGCGCCTGGGCTGCTGGCGCTGGCCAGGAACACGTGGACTCCGAGCGTGCGTTAGCGGACACCGACGAGGCATTTGGAAGACGCCTGTTCGTGGATCTGTCCGCAGGGGAGCAGAGCGTGGTGTTGTTGATGCGCGCCCTGGTCGGTCGGCCGCAATTGGTGCTCCTGGACGAGGTGTGGGCTGGGATGGACGACAACATGGTCCACGCGGCCCGGCGCTATCTGCGCGAGGACGGTCTGGGACCCGATCAGGCCGTCGTAGTCGTGAGCCACTGGGAAGAGGAGGTGCCGTGGACCGCAGAAGACGGGCTGTGCACGTTCAGACTGCAGGACGGAATTGGGGCACACGTTTGAGGCAATGGGCACTGTACCGCTTCCGCGATCGTCCCACCGAACCCGCTCTACGGCCTACACTGCGTCACATCCTTCCGCCCAAACGACTTGTCTTTCGACTCCCGAGCCTTGCCGCAACTTGCCTTTTCGTGCTGTTTATGTTCGCATTCTTTACTTCTTCTACCCGCCGGGCGTGTAGCGTATTTTGTGCAGATACGCTTCTTGCATACAATGGTGCACACCTTGCACAACGCCAGTATCTCAGTCTCTTGATCCTTCTTTTGTCAAGCGATTCAACATTGGTCGACAGCGCCTCCTATGATGTGCATCCCGGTGCCAAGTGAGAAAGCACCCAGCTGTGGCCCTGAAGGAGAGACACATTCCATGCCTGCTGAACGACCGTGGTCTTAATACGAGTTAAATGACGACAACGTGGTACGTTGGGAAGACCTAACAAAGGCATGGTACCGGTGATGTCGACAATCACGGCGTTGACTGGCTACCCTCAGCGCAGCGCGACTACGACGATCATGGCCGGTCCTCGAGAAGCAAACAACATGACTGGTGACACGTGGGCGGTCACCAGTCGCAGAGGACCGTTCGCCAGTTTGAAAAGGAGCTCAGTTTCGGCTTTCAACGATGATGTGCCGTTCGCACAATGAATAGCAGGTCAGTTGATGAGGACAGTGATTTGAGTGCGTCCGCACTGTAAAGCTATTGCGAAGATGATCGGGGAACTGTCGAAGGACCTGCCGAGTCTCTTTGGCTCACTAATGTCGGTCAGTGAATATCTTGCTCTCTACCTCTGGGGACATAATATGTTCCATCACCCAAGAACAACGTAATGTAATAAGTCTACATACTTCGTGCACAACGACTCGGGAACCGGAGAGCAGCAGGCGTGTGGTTAAGATGAGGATGGGGTCGATGTACTCGTCGAATAGATGCGGTTACCAGGGAAAGCAAATCTACGGGATAAGCTAATGACAATGTGTCGAAGATTATTACAACTTATGCTTCATGTTACGCCTTTGTCAACGACTTACGAACCCTCACGAAAGACAAACAGTACGTACCAGGCTTGAAGGGACAGTTGGAGTACTTGTCTTCTAGATCAGCATGCTCCTTCAACCACTTGTCCAGCGTGTCGATGAACTCGGCATGCGAGACCTCGGTTCGCCTGCCATGGTAATACGTCCGTCGCGTGCTCTTACAAAAAATTGTAAATGAATGCTTGATGAGAGCGCAGATCGGTTGATGCAACTCCTGTGGCCAATTGTTCACGAGGCAGTCCTTAAATTCGATGCTTCGAATGATCTTGTTGACATTTTTAGGATTATTCAGAGCGGAGGACTTCTGATCACCCATTCGCTTGGCCGTTCCGTCAGACCAGCCAGCATATTCACCAGGCCAGTTACGCATATGGGGGGAACGCCCAGAACCAATGGCCTGGGCATAGTTAACTGCATCTGCTTGAAGCAATTCTTGCTCAGAAAGCGGTCCCGCGTAGGAAAAGAAAAACAGAAACAGCACGTAAAGGAAAGACTCCGCGTCATCGAAGTGCGTATGTCTCCCGCCCCAAAGGACGTTATACGAGATGTAAGGAAATGTTCCCTGACATATCGGTGAGTCGATATATACAAAACGGAAGGAAATACGTACTGTTCGTAGCCCTTTCGTACGTTTTTCTGTGCTCTCCATGGGAACAGCAGAGACCTCCGATGCGTCCGAAGCAGAATCTTCGTCGTCTGAAAACGTGCCTGTTGCGTCTGGTGAAGGCTCTTCCGCGTCCTGCAAGATGGCCATGTCGAAGTCGATCAGATATCCGCGCTCATCTCCAGGGCGAAGTCCCAGAACGACATTGTTCTCGCTGATGTCGCGATGCAAAATCCCATTCCGTGTGAGATACTCGTGGCCTAGCATACCGTTCTATCAGCACACCGGGTCACTCGACATGATACAGGGATGAACTATACCTAGAAGTGCACCACGTAATCCTCGCACAAAGTCGTGCACTCCCCAGAAGTACTTCACTGGCCGCTTCAAGTCGGAGACACAGATGGCTAGCACACGATTCTCAATCATTAAATTGGCGACCTGCTCGTCAGAAAACCCCCTGATCATTCCGAGTGTCGTCAACGGCTTGTCGTTCATCTTCCCGGGGAATATTCTGACCACACATCAGCGGATGGCCCGCCGGCCAATGTATTAGTAGAACGACTCACATGGTGGGCACAATCACATTCGGATGGGGAGTTATACTCTGCAGCTTCGTCATCACTTGAGCCTGTTCAAGATTCCGCTCCAGATCTTGCCACGACATTTTCAGCGCCATCAGCTTGTGTTCACCGTTTTCTTCAACCTTCACGACACAGAAAACGGTCGTCCCCCTTCCACGAATTGAACTGGATGTGAACAGGATCCCCAAACATTCATATCCATACACCTTCCCAGGGTAGAACACGAAACGAGTCACTTGCCGAATGACTTTCTCGTCAGTCTTGCGCTTCTTCGACTGACCGCCCTCGTCACTGTCGCTCGCTGTTTCGGAATAGCACCTCTTCGAGGAAGTGCCAAAAGAAGCTGTTCTAAGCTGCTGAGAGAGAGGAGTTGCTCGAGACGTGCTCATACTAGCGCTGGATGTAACCTCGGAATGCGAAAAGCGTGAGCGAGAATGTGACATAGTATTACCTTGACTGTTCCGAGCTTGTCGCAAAATGGCTTGGGAGCTGCCTGCATAAAAAACATTCTCCGCAATGCAGGCTTGTTCCTTCCTCTGCAACTCCACCTCTGGATTGTGTCCCAAGTCATCCCTGTGCGCCAACGCCAGTCCAAGAGCGATTCGAATGAGCTCAATGCAGCCCCGACTTTGTGTGAGCGTCAGTTCGACCTGTTCGGTACCACTGCTATCTCCGCGCAAGAATGCCACCTTGTCCCCCGTGACCGCCATCCCAAGCACATAATGTACCCATGGCTGAGCCTGCTTCATTCCACGCATGTATCGTTCCATCTGATCGATTCCCGCAGCAAGTTCCTTGTTCTTCGATTCCCCAACGAGTCGCAACGACGTGAAATTGATGTACTTTTCGTCAAAGTCGCTGAATTCCCCATCGGCGTCCTCCACGAAGGCCTCTATGGGTAATAAGACAAAGTCGGGTCTCATGCCCTCTCCATCTGGCTCGTACGAGAGTGGAACAGCCTGATGCTTGTTCTTCGGAGCTGCAAATCGGTGACGTCTCTTCGCGCCAGCCACAGGGAAGTTAGTCTTCGCGAAAGCGTAAGCTGCATCAGCGATTGCATTGAGGAAATCGACGAGTTTTTCTTCTCGAAGAGGTTCTTCTGGGAACATGGTCCACAGAAATGAATACATCATCCCGTTCTTCTTCCCGTTTCTCTTTGCGTCCGTACCTAAGGGTCTCGCTTCCTCCGAGTTCAGTTTCATGCAGCTATAATACTCAGCGTCCTCAAATGCCTGTTGAATGGCGTCCTCGATTTCGTGAGTGGGGGTAACATTGGGATCGTTGTGTCCCGTCCCTTCGACAACCTTAACAACCCCGGTGGCAACGAAGTGCTGCAGGATGTCTCTCGCTAGCGCTGTCGACACTATATGTCCAAAGACATGGTCTGCGAGATCAAGTATGCGCATCCGTCCCCCAGCTAGCTCGTGGGCCATTGCGCCTTCTAACTGGGGGCGGGTGTGGGTCTCGCCAGGGTGTCGGTTAGAGGCCGACCTCTTCACAAGGGAAGGATTGCTGATCGTACGGAATGGCACAATGACCTGTGTATCTTCGATGGGCTTCCAATCTGTCGTATTGCGCTGTATGAATGTGGAGAACGATCAGCGTTCGCAGCGTCGATCAAACATCAGTGGGAAGTCACGTACAACAGTGTCCGCGATTCGCACGAACTTGGAGACGTCTGTGTTGCGTTCTGTGACATCGGTGCGCGTTATCAATGTTTCCGTGGCCATTGCGCGAGGGAGTGAACGAGGACGATGAGCGGCGCGCGGCCGGATTATTTGGAACAGTGCGACATACCGGCCTAGTTCGAGCTCTTATAGTAGAATAATACGTTGTGGACGCGTGGTGTGGTTGTCAGTTATAGACTGATAATAGGACTTTCCACATGGAACAACCTGCTGGTGCATGGTGGTGCAGATCAAAGACGCGTCCACAGCTGTTGGCATATACCTTATTTGGAATTATTACCCCTGTAGATTCGTTGCTCGCCCTATCTGTGACGTTCCAGGACTTTACAGTAGCTTCAATATTTGTGATTCAAACACTCTCGCTCGTCATCCTCTCACCTGCGTCCTTGCTATAAAACCTTGACGTTCTTTAAAATGACGACATATTTCCTTTCGTGGGCCTTTGCTGTGCGTTTGAGACGCATGATCCAATTCGGGACTCTAAGGTCCCGCAACTCGAAACGATTATGGTTGACGATCACCAGTTACAGATGGCGATTCCGGTTCGAAATGGAGCTGGCTTCTAGCTCCGACTAGGGCCCGCCGTTTGTACAATGAATGATAGGTGAGTCGATGGGGACAGTGACCCGGGTGCGTTAATGCAATGAAGCGATCGCAAGGGTGATGAGGAAACACCATGTCCCCTGCGTGTCCCCTCTTTCATGCCCACTCCTGTCTTTGTTCGACACCCCTGGCCATTTCAGGTAATGTTTTGGGCCTTAGAGCGCCTTCAACTCAATATCTATTAGTTTTAAATCGTCATCATGACTGTCGCATTATTAGCAGCAGTCGGTGAAGCCTGCTCGGCGGGTGACGTGACGAGGCTAATTTCAAGATCTGGAGAACTACTGCTCCGTTTCCCTTCGTTCAACTTCGTAGTTGTATCTCTTACATGAAAATAAACATGGGTGTAATAATTTTCCGAAAGTGTTGTGTATTTAGTGGGGTGCCGACTCAGTGGTAGAGGATGGTATCCAGTCCCATCGATATGGTTAAGCCATTCTGGTCATGGTGTTTGCTCAGCCATTCCTGCGTGTGTGTTCAAGGCTTTCCACCCGCAGCTCCCATTGAACCCAACAATGCCCTGTGGTGACAGTGTGACAGAAACGCCTGTTCCCCGCGGGGATAGTCCACAAATATTGTACTCGTCTAGCGAATAAGCATGCACAGTAATCGCCGTTGGTTTTACCGCGGCGGGGGAGCTTGCAGAGCGGAGCAGAAAATCGAACTGGTGGGGGCCGTGGTGGAGCCACTGTGTAGGCTTTCCAGCGAAGAACTCAGTGACTGGGAAATGGCGCGTTGGGGAAGAAAATGTTTGGTTGGAAAGAATGAACTTGTGTCGGTCGGTTTAGTGTACACAAGCTATGATACTCCCCAGGGGAGGTTAAACAATCAGTGTGATCGGCTCCACTGTTCCAGTGCTGAAAACCTGGAAGCGGATGGGATCAGTAGTACCGGTTCGAGAATCAAGAAGACGAAGTTTCTTGTGTGTACTACAAGTGGTTTCCAGGATTGTACGCACCAGTCAGGTTAAACGCGCGCTTGAAGGACCACGTCACCACAGTGGAGTGTGGATGTGTGACACCCTAGAGATAGCGGCTGGATATGCTTGTTTGAAAGACGTTGGCAGCAGTCGGATGAAGCTGAAGGACCCGCTAAACTTCAAAGTTCCCAGGTACCAGAGGTCCAGAGTAGAAAGGTGCTGGACACTAGTCGTAATGGCACGATATTAGATGGTGACTACCCATCATGACGCCTTAGCACTATCTACCGTCGGAGACACAATGTGTTCCACCCAAGAACGTAATGTAACAAGTCTACGTACATTGCGCAGTGACTCGGGGACCAGAGAACAGCTAGCGTGTGGTCAAGACGGGGACGTTACCATTGAATAGATGCGTGTACAAGGGGAGGAAAATATATGGAGTAAGGCAATGACGATAGGTCGAAGATTACAATTTGTGCTTCATATTTCGCCTTTCCGCTGTGACACTTTCAAATCTATCAAGACGACGACCCCGCCGCGCCTGTCGCCAAATTTGTCAACAACTTACGAACCCTCGCGGAAGAAAAACAGTACGTACCATGCTTGAAGGGACAGTTGGAGTACTTGTCTTCTAGATCAGCGTGCTTCTTCAACCACTTGTCCAGCGTGTTGATGAACTCAGCATGTGAGACCTCAGTTCGCTTCCCACGATAATGTGTTCGTAGCGTGCTCTCACAAAATATTCTAAATGAATTCTTGATTAGAGCGCAAATCGGTTGATGCAGCTCCTGTGGCCAACTGGTCTCCAGGCAGTTCTTGAACTCGATGCTTCGAGTCATCCTGTTGATATTTTCGTGACTAGCCAGAGCGGAGAACTTCTGATCGCCTATTCGCTTGGCAATTCCGTCAGACCAGCCGACATATTCACTGGGCCAGTTACGCATATGGGAAGAACGCCCAGAACCAATGGCTTGAGCATAGTTATTTGCGTCGGCTTGAAGCAATTCCTGCTCCGAAAGCGGCCCCGCGTAGGAAAAAAAAAACAAAAACAGCACGTAGAGGAAAGACTCCACGTCATCGAAGTGCGTGTGTCTCCCGCCCCAAAGGACGTTATACGAGATGTAAGGAAACGTTCCCTGACATATCTGTGAGTCAATATAGACAAAACAAAAGAAAGTACGTACGGTCCGTAGCCCTTTCGTACGTTTTCCCGTGCCCCCTATGCGAGCAGCAGAGGCCTTCGATGCATCCGAAACAGAGTCTTCGTCATCTGAAAACGTGCCTGTTGCATCTGGTGGAGGCTCTTCCGCTTCCTGCAAGATGGCCATGTCAAAGTCGATCAAATACCCGCGCTCATCCCCAGGACGAAGTCCCAGAACGACATTGTTCTCGCTGATGTCGCGATGCAAAATCCCATTCCGTGTGAGATACTCGTGGCCTAGCATAACGTTCTGTCAGTACACAGGGTCACTCGTCAGGGTACAGGGATGAAACATACCCAGAAGTGCACCACGTATTCCTCGCACAAAGTCGTGCACGCCCCAGAAGTACTTCACTGGCCGCTTCAAGTCGGAAACACAGATGGCTAGCACACGATTCTCAATCATCAGATTGGTAATCTGCTCATCAGAAAAACCTCTAATCATTCCGAGTGTCGTCAACGGCTTGTCATTCATCTTCCCGGGCAACATTCTGACCACACATCAGCGGATGGCCCGCCGGCCAATGTATTAGTAGAACGACTCACATGGTGGGCACAATCACATTCGGGTGGGGAGTTATGCTCTGCAGCTTCGTCATCACCTGAGCCTGTTCAAGATTCCGCTCCAAATCTTGCCACGATATTTTCAGCGCCATCAGCTTCCGTTCCCCGCTTTTTTCGACCTTCACGACACAGAAAACGGTCGTCCCCCTTCCACGAATCGAACTGGCCGTGAATAAGATCCCCAGACATTCGTATCCATACACCTTCCCCGGATAGAAGACGAAACGGGTCACTTGTTGGACGACCTTCTTGTCAGTCTTGCGCTTCTTCGACTGACCGCCCTCACCACCGTCGCTCGCCATTTCGGAATAAGTCCTCTTCGAGGAAGTGCCAGAAGAGGCTGTCCTAAGCTGCTGAGAGAGGCAGGTTGCTCGAGACCCGCCCATACTGGCGCTGGATGCAGCTTTGGAACACGAGAGGTGTGAACGAGAATGTGATATGGTGCTCCCTTGACTGTTCTGAGCTCGTCGCAAAATGGCTCGGGAGTTGCCTGCATAAAAAACGTTCTTCGTGATGCAGGCTTGTTCCTTCCTCTGCAACTCCACCTCCGGGTTGTGACCCAAGTCGTCCCTATGCGCCAACGCTAGTCCGAGAACGATTCGAATGAGCTCAATGCAGCCCCGACTTTGTGTGAGCGTCAGTTCGACCTGTTCGGTACCGCTGCCATCTCCGCGCAAGAATGCCACCTTGTCCCTTGTGACCGCCATCCCGAGCACATAATGTACCCATGGCTGAGCCCGTTTCAGTCCACGCATGTATCGTTCCATCTGGTCGATCCCCGCAGCAAGGTTCTTGTTCTTCGATTCCCCAACAAGTCGCAAAGAGGTGAAATTGATGTACTTTTCGTCAAAGTCGCCAAATTTTCCATCGGCATCCTCCACGAAGGCCTCTATGGGTAATAAGACAAAGTCGGGTCTCATGTCCTCTCCATCTGGCTCATACGAGAGCGGAACAGCCTGATGCTTGTTCTTCGGAGCTGCGAACCGATGGCGTCTCTTCGCACCCGCCACGGGTAGCATGGATTTCGCGAATGTGTAAGCTGCGTCGGCGATGGAATTGAGGAAATCAACGAGTTTTTCTTCTCGAAGAGGTTCTTCTGGGAAGGTGGTCCACCGGAATGAATACGTCCTCCCTTTCTTCTTCCCACTTCTCTTTGCGTCCGTACCCAACGGTTTCGCCTCCTGCGAGTCTGGTTTCATGCAGCTATAACACTCAGCGTCCTCAAATGCCTGTTGAATCGCGTCCTGTGTTTCGTGAGTGGGGATAACACTGGGATCGTCGTGCCCTGTCCCTTCGACGACCTGAACGACCCCGGTGGCAACAAGATGCTGTAAGATGTCTCTTGCTAGCGTAGTCGACACAATGTGGCCCAGGACATGGTCGGCAAGATCAAGTATGCGCATCCGTCCCCCAGCCAGCTCGTGGGCCATCGCGCCTTCTAAACGGGGGCGAGTGTGGGTCTCGCCAGGGTGTCGGTTGGAGGCCGACTTCTTCACGGGGGAAGGGTTGCTGATCG
>JBBPKK010000282.1:0-33351 GCA_038089215.1 Tylopilus vinaceipallidus
ATCCCTGAAAGCACGGTCAAGCAGGGGCCAATCAGTATCTGCATGAAACACACCTGCTGTTGATGAAATCGATGGCGGCATCGAGATCCTTAACCGGTACTATAGGAAGGACGGGCCCAAATAATTCTCTGTGCCACACCACAATGTCAGTTTGGATCACCTTGTCAAAGCTATCGACCTACTCGCTCATCAACGAGTCGTCGCCCTTCACCCCTTTAACGACCGTCGGTGCAATGAACAGCTTGGACTCGTCGGTTTGACCCCCAAACGCGATCGTGCCGGACGTCTTATCCAGCAGACCCTTGATGCGGTTGAAGTGCATCCTGTTGATGATATGGCAAAGGTCCGGTGACCCCACCGCGCCGTTTGGATAAAACGCATCATGCCTAGGCAGAACGTTCAGCGATGAAACCGGCGAAGACATGCAAGAAAAACACGAACGCCTCTTTGAACGCTTGAATGACCGTGTCCTGGGCATCTTCCTGAACGAGCACATAGTCCGGCGCGACGCAGGTTTGCCCCACGTTGACACACTTGCCCCACATGATCCGCTTCGCGGCAGTTTTCAGATCACATTTGGGGTCGATGACGACGGGGGATTTGCCTCCGAGCTGATAAAGAGGGTGCTCAGACTGTGCGCCACGACGTGCATACACCATGACCCACCTCGAGACTGACAGGCGAGAGCGTCTTGGCGGCCGCAGCACACACGAGCCTCGCTACGCGTCCGCTGCCGGTGTACAAAACTGCCGTCGCATCCACACGTCAGCTCCAACCCGAGGGCAAGATCACAGAAAACGAAATGCGCACTGTGATCCCAGGGCAGTTCCAAAAGCTGTTCGGGTCGTCCGGTCAGTCCATGACGTCCCCAGGTGCTTCGAATAGATACATTACCTTGCTCGTTTCGGGAACAGCCCCCAAGACGACACGAACGACATCGGGGTCCATGTACTTGGGAATCAGCTCGGCAATGAGACCGCTCGTCGCAGGCGACAGCTCGGACGGCTTGAGCACGAAACAGTTCCCCGCCGCAATGGCACCAATCTAGTGCATGCGTCAGCACACGTCCGGCGGACACGGCCAGACAGGTGCACCTACCATAGGCCCGAGCGCCAGCCAGACGGGGTAGTTGAACGGGCTGATCGAGAGCACAACGCCCTTGGGCTCCTTGCGGATGACGGGACCAAACGCAGCAAAGTTGACGCTGAACGGCGCCTTTTCGGTGCGCGCCCAAGTCGCGACACCGTCGTAGGCGATCTTGCAGTCGCTGATGGTCGAGTTGAGCTCGAGGCTGGGTTACGGTGTGTGTCAGCGGGGTGCACACAGGGACACGTCATGCGGCGGAACGCACAAGGCAGTCTCGAGAGACGGGCGACCGAGGTCCTGAGCGAACGTCTCCTTGAACCGGTCATAGTTGTCCTTGAGGAGATAGGCTAGCTGGAGGATCTGCGTCTTGCGTGCCTCGATGGACCTGAGTTTGCCAGCTCTGAAGTTCTTGCGCAAGTCGGCATGAATCTGGGACGGGTGAACAGAGCTCCGGGCTAAAAGTAGGAAGTCGCACCCGAGGAATGTCTTCGAGAGACGTATACACAAGCTCGGAGGGCATGTTCAAGGGATGATCGCAGGATGTTACAGGAAAAGAGCGCTGAAATACCGATCAGCGTCGTGACAGGAATGAGGCATTTTGGGGGAACATACCGCTGCCAGTGACAAGCATGCACAGGACGAGGGTTCAATTCATTTCTAATGACGCTGGGAAATTCGGCTGCAATATCTACTCGTTCGGTTCGATAACCAGACAGCATGAAACACCAAACACGCGAGCCTGAGACTGCCGTGGCCCAACTTGCAGTCGCCTCTGAAGTCAGATCACGCATGCCGCCACACAGTATTGAAGAATGGGTATATAAACTGTTGATCCGTACCACGTTCGAGTTCGTATGGACGACTCGACCAAAAGCCCAATGACGTCAATGGCCAGCTCAGTAGCTGAGCATCGACATGACAGCCGAAGTCGTCTCAAACTCAGGTAAAGAAAGTGATGCCTTGATTTAGCCGCTGTCTCCAGCTCAATAAATGGAGACACTTCCGGAATGTTTTCAACCTACCCCAGTATGCCTGGTAGCTTTGGTCTGGCATGTTATCGGTATGCAAGTTCCAAGAGCTCTGACCTTGCATTATATTCGGGATTCATAAAGTGCTTTGGCTCCGGTGAGCAGAGTCAGAGGACTAGCGAGAAACGGTCGAATCAACAAAAGGTCCAGGGTGCACTGCAAACGAGATGCTGGGTCGGGCGAGTTGCTTGATCGGAATCAATCCTCTTGGTCGCATTTAGACAATCAGGGATGAACGCGTCAATAAAATAGTCGATTAACTCGTCTGCACTGTCAGGGTACTGTTTCGTAGGATACATCGGCCGAGGCGGAGTGCGCCGGCGAACAAAACCCTCCGGCTCAGTGTCAGAACTTGCTCTCATTCTCATCGCCAGGTACAGGCAAAGGTCGTGGAGGCAGCCGCACGCCAAGCACATTCCTCAACCATGATTCCTTCTTCACCTAATACATAAGGAGAAACAGTCAACACAACCCGTCTCTCGTGATGGGAACAAGGCTTACACTGTAAGGGGGGTATCTTCCACCCAAGAGCTTGTCAGCCCTGAACACGGATCACGTCAATCTAGGATATATCTAATGCACCCACTGCATACCAGGAAGGAGAGTCGAGCGATGCTCTCTGGTGGGTGAACATGTCGAACGTAAACTTGCGCGTGTGATAGCCACCTGGAGTTCGACAGCCAGTCAAAATCACTTCAACGTGATTATCAGATCATACTCACTTCCACTCGGTCCGATGCCACCGAATGGGAGACCATCAGCTGTGAGAGCAGTTCGGTAACTAAGTCGGTTGCCGAGATCATTACCCACTTGCGCAATGGACCATCGTATCATTGGCGATAGCGGCGCCACTTTGAGTGTTGTCGAAGACTAGGACAATTAGAGTTAAATGTACAACTCATCACAGGGCTATTCACCCTTGTTCTTGAAATTTGGGTCCTGTGTAAAGACGTACAGAACAAGTGCGTGGTCTCTGCACGAATCGTTAAGACGTCCCCGTCTACAACGAGATGACACACACCTGCTATTGATAAATTCGATCGCTGCATCAAGATTTTTGACGGGCACTATAGGAAGGATGGGACCAAACAGTTCTCTGTGCCTTATTTTTAGTTCCCAATTGTCTCTGCAAAGGCATCGACCCACTCGCTCATCAATGAGTCATCGCCCTGCACCTCTTTGACGACGGTAGGTGCAATGAACAACTTGTCTTCGTCGGTCTGACCTCCAAACACAATTGTTCCAGACGTCCTGTCCAGCAAACCCTTTATGCGATTAAAATGTGCCTTGCTGACGATATGACTGATATCTGCAGACCCGACTGCGCCATTCGGATAAAATTCGTCGTGTCTAAGTGGGACGATCGGCGATGGAAACAGTAGATATACGACCACTGGACGTACGCCTCTTTCAGCACTTGAACAATCTTGTCCTGAGCGTCCTCTTGGACGAGGAGATAATCTGGCGCGACGCAGGTCTGTCCCGCGTTCGCGCACTTTCCCCACATGATCCGTTTCGCCGCCATTTTGAGATCACATCTGGGGTCAACGACGACGGGTGATTTACCCCCGAGCTAAAAGACGATCAACGGTCAGTTGGACTGCGCAGACCCCAGCCCACCTCGAGGCTAACAGGTGACAATGTCTTGGCAGCTGCCACACACACAATCTTCGCTACCCGCCCGCTTCCGGTATACAAAACTGCCACATTCTCATGTTAGCGCAGGCATTCGAGGCCGAAATATGCCGAAGACACGAACTATGGTCCCACGGAAGCTCTAAAAGCTACAGGTTTTCGGTTTAGTCGATGACGTCTCTGACACGAGAAAACGTTTCACCTTTGTGGTCTCAGGAACGCCCCCCATGACCACGCGCACGACATCCGGATCCATGTATTTAGGGATAAGTTCGGCAATGAGGCCGCTGGTCGCGGGTGCTAGCTCAGACGGCTTGAGCACGAAGCAATTGCCCGCTGCGATGGCACCAATCTTCAAGTGCAAACAACATAGATGTCATTGAAAGATAAGACGAGGCAAAGGCAACCATACCATGGGTCCGAGCGCCAACCAGACGGGATAGTTGAACGGACTGATGGACAGAATGACACCCTTGGCCTCTTTTCGAATGACGGGGCGGAATGCGGCAAAGTTGACGTTGAAGGACGCCTTTTCCGTGCGCGCCCACTTGTCGACACGGTCGTAGGCGATTTTACAGTCGCTGATGGTCGAATCAAGTTCAAGACTGCGTTGCTCGGCGTCAGAAGAGAGCGTTGTCATGACAGAGGGGAATGGAACATACAGAGAAACCTCGAGAGAGGGACGACCGAGGTCTTGTGAAAAGGTTTGTTTGAAACGATCATAGTTGTCCTTGAGGAGATAGGCAAGTTGGAGGATTTGTGTCTTGCGCGCTGCGATGGACTTTAGCTTTCCAGCTCTGAAAGACCTGCGCAACTCGGTGTGGATCTGGCGGCGGAGCCTGAGTGCGGTTCCGGGCGAAGAGTCGGAAACGAACCTGGGGTATTTCATCCAGAGGAGTATACACAAGTTCGGCGGACATGTCAAGCAAGAAATTAAACTACAACAGCCTCGAGACCGTGAATTGCAAGCGACCAAACGCAGGGGGCGCGGACTTGAAGAGAGGCACACGAGCTTATTATGGTCGGGAAGCGAATGGCAAGCCTGCTATCGGCTCGACGGCGCTGGGAACTTATTGGTGCTTGGGTGTCCTCCTGGGTTCACTCCGTCCAGGTCCCATGGACATGTGAATGACGTCAATACCTCCTCGCTCTCTTCCAGCCAGTCCCGGTCCCACGTTCCTTTGGTAAAACACCACAGGGTCGGGCGCCCATCGTCAAGTGCACAGCAAGCCTAAAGTGCTTTTCGACAGCGTCGGCCTCGTCTTGTTCACGATGGCGCTCGAGGTGCAGCCGCGAGGTACGTGGCCTGCACAAATACATGCACGTCGTGGTCACTGGCACGCCGCTCTCACCATATCAAGATCCCCTTTCGCGGCGTCTGCGAGCACTTCACGGCAACCAGATCGAAGATAACACAAACTGGGTCCTGACAGCCTCCGGGGCACTTCAGCGACCCACGTATACTGCGATTGTATATCGTGAGGGCTCAATGGGGTCATTGCTACCTTGTTCCCCGTTTACACAAGAAAAGTCGATAGCATCGGGTTGGGCAAAGGGTCAGGGCCGACGCATAGTGCTGCGAAAGAGTCTGCTGCAGCAAGAGCAATCGCGAGACTCCCCCCACCGAATAGGCCAGCATTCAGGCCGAGGAAAACTTCAGCTGTGCCACTGAGGACCGAAGCCGCAAGGCGTGGAGAAATCCGGGGATAGCGTCAGCTCGACAATCAGCCCGGCTCATCGTCTACACAAGTATGTTCACGACTACAAGAGGTCGGATGCGCCTAAGCTCGGTGATCGTCAGTTGGAGGAGACTGCGGATTCCGGGGTACTTTGATCATCGTTCAAGTTGTTGGCGCCTACATACTGCCAATGTGCATGCTTCCTAGGGTCTCGAATCGGTCAGGAACGTAGTTGTGTCAGAGCTTTCGCGACCCCGGTCAGGACCTGGCCGCTTCCACTGCTGTGGAGAGGCCCCGCCGGTCCTATCCACCTGGCGCAGCGGTGACCACTGGGAAGCTCGCAAGCGGGAGCGTACCCCCATGTGAACCTCCTTGTGCGAGAAAATGATGATAACTGTGCTCATGGATACAGACGAAACCCTGGTCTTGAGATCTACTACTTTGCTTGCAGCACACCTTCGGACCCTACTTTTCATGTACGCATCTTTTGCACATCAAAGTTCGTTATAGCACCATTCCGACATCTACAACGCGCATGATGACGATGTACGCCCTAATGTAACATAGTGCTATGGGTCAATTAACGGCACCATACCCGACGTTTTCAACGTTTCCCCACTATAAATACCAACTTGCCAACTCGTGCGTGGAACCAGACCGGTCACCCACCCCACTCGGCCACGAGAGAGGATATGGATCCCTCAACAAGATGAAGAACCACTTCCGCAAGTCTGCTCCGCCAAGACGCGCCACCCCCAACTTGAAACCGCCCAGCGCGTGACGACGCCCTACGCAGGAACACCCTCCCCTTCCTTGACCCGCCTCCGCGCCCACTCCATGCACTGTCGCCTCACCGCGCTGAATGCGGGCAACAAACTCTCCACCTCCTCCCACCGCTCCCGATACGCTTCCATTTCGTCCAGATCCCCGTCCGTCCCCATGACCATGCTGACGCTCCACGCCGACTTGACCGCCTCCAGCGCCGGACACACATCGCTCAAAAACGCCGCGATCGCGACCGGAAACAGGATCGCGGACGTGACGAAATTCGCAATCAGACACCGCGCGTTGGTCACCCCCGCGCCCGGCCGCGTCTCGGGCACGTCGCCCTGCTGCTCGACCTCGCCAAAGTCGAGCGCGAGCGCGAACTCGCACAGGAGCGGGCACCGCGCGAGGAGCGCGATCAGCCCACGGTGCGTCACGCGCGAGGGGATGCCCCAGCCCGAGCGCGCGTTGATCGAGAGCACGGTCAGGGTCGGCCAGTGTTTGGTCACCTGGGCGATCGCGTCGTCGTCGAGCGCGACGTCGCACGGCGCGTCAAACTCGAACACGTCCACGTTCGGGAGCGCGAGGAGGGACTGGAACGTGGACAGGGTGACCTGTAGGGGTGGGACGCCGCGTTGGCGTTCGCTCGTTGTGGTCAGCGAGATCCGCGTGAGCTGCTCCGTGTCGCAGGCGCCGGTCAGCGCGAGGAAGAACAGACGGAGAGCATCTGGACTGGGTGTGCCAGCCACGACAAAGGACACGCTGTACGGCTTAAAGTGCATAGATTCCAGGAGGGGTGTCAACATCGAGAGGGTATTGGCGTGCAGCGCCAACGTCTGGAGAGACGCAAACGCGGGTGGCTTCATAAATGGTTTCACTTTCTCGAGCTGGAAATCGAGTTGGAGCTCCATCGAGAGATCGGCCAAGAGGGGGAGGTGAGAGAGGTGGACGATTGCGGCTTCGTCGAGTGCGGGACACACGAGCGTTTCCAATGAATGTAGGTAGAGGAGTGCTTCAGAAAGGATTTTCTCGCCTTTAGCATCGAGGATACTGGCGAACGGCTTGTGTGAAGCAATGGAGAGCGTTTTCAACGATGGACAGACGGTACCGATGCAAGTCAGAATCGATACTTCAGGAGAGCGCAGTGCACAAAAGGAGAGCGAGAGGGTAGCGAGAGAAGGTGTCAGTAGCAAACGCAAGAGCGATGCGTACTTTTTGTTTGGCTTATCCCATTGCAGCACCTTCAAGTATGGCACGATAGGACCATAAGTTGGGGGATTAGAGAGCGCAAAGATGACGTCGTCGCCCAAGCTCGAGCACTTTGTTACAATTTCGGGGCCAACAGACTGGCACAGGACCCGCACGCGAGAAGAATATCTAAAAAACGTTTCCCAGTCCCTTAGCGACATGGGTCGTTGAAATATCTGACCCGGATCAGTCCGAGTGGTAACTGGAGAATACACAAGGGTGACACACCAGTCTTCTGTCGGGTTCAAACCTCCACAGATCACGAGGAAGACATTGGATGAGGTGCAAGAACGAATCCAACCTTGCCCACAAGACGTCAAGAGCGGCGCTGTTGAACGCCCGACATGTGCCCGCTAGCTTGGCTAGTGTTGTCAAGCCCCTGGGTTGGTGGTAGACTTCGCGGAAGATGGCACGTTGAACCTCGACGATATTCAAACATCGGTGCATTCTGCCCACGAGGTTCGGTCCAAAAAACGAGCCAAACCGTGTCACAAGATGAAACGAATTGTAGACTCGACCCGCGCCTCAAAGCATACCATAGACTACATAAATACATCCCATTCTGAAAACGGAGTCATTCATGCCATGTCTACGTCCTGCGCCGCCGACACGGGTTCCGCCGCCTTTAGTTCCGAATCAACGTCATCCTTCCCGTCATCTGCCATGAAAACATCCAGTTCTCTGTCTAATTCCTCTGCTGTTTTGGCCTTCGGGTGAGTCGGTCGACTAATCTTTGACCTTGGTGGGGGACCACCCCTTGAAGACCGGGGTGCCCTCGGGCGAACAGGACCTGCACTGTAGCGAATAACGTCATTATGCATCACGATCATCGGGAAGAGGTCACACGTACGTTGTTGACTGTTTTGAACCTTCGTTGTTTCCCAGACGTTCAACCAGTGACGGTCGTTCGATCCTATTCAACAACGAAGCGGTTGAAACGCCAGGCATGCTTGCAGACCGCACACGTCGGGGCGGAGCAGTATCGAAGGCAATTTCCAAAGGTTGTCCTGGAGAATAAGTCAGTATACGAAGTCTCACAAAGGAAGCCAAGTTCCAGTAAAATGGGGCAAACCTTTTGCGAGTTTTCCCTCAAATTCGTTTTTGGCGCGGGTCGCTTCCGCAAGCTTTTCGTACATGACGATGGCAACACCAGAGGAGCGACCACTGCGATCGTACTTTAAAAAAAGGTGATTGTTCAGGTTCAGTTCCGTGTTCATTCCTACTGAAGAGCCAGAAGTGAAAGCGGTCATCGAAACCCCAACTTCAACCACAGCAACGGGACCGCGACAGAAGTGACCAGACGGGGCGACGTGACTGTATGCATTCGAATTCGGAATCATCGTACCCTGATCAGCGGCTCGCGAACGAGCGTGCCTATCTGTCCAAAGATGGACTTTCAAGAAAGTCAGAGGTAGAGACGGCGCATGAGGAGTCGCGCGGCTTACCACCAAGTCTTTAGGCGTGATTTCATAATGAAGATTGGATACGACGAGCTTCGTGTTTAGCGCGTTATTTGGAACTGTTCCTGGAGCCACCGCATTGTTTGCCTTTGCTGAGGATAACGGTGCGCGGTCATGAAGCCAAGCACCGTCTGAGCCTCGAGGACGCTATAAAAAGTAGCGTAAACATGCAGGGGTCGAAATTGAAAGGTAAAGTTCGTTACAGTATAAGGCTTTTGCTGTCTGTTAGGCTTGAGTGGAGCCATTGTTCCTTCCAATTAACACAGACGTTTGTGTGATACAGAAGATAACCCTCGACAAGCGGAAAATAAAGAGTGGAAGGAATGGAGTGTGTGGTCAGAGTCAGGGTGAAACTCGACGGAAATAGCAGCGGACCTCGAACATATTTGGCATTTCACACTCCGCGAAATAACCCATCACCGCTAGCTCGACCATCTCAATCTGATACTGATGCACGGGTGGTGGCTTTAGAAGCGAAGCCCATATCTACTTTGCACAGGTACAATGGTGGCTCGCTTTACGCGCACATCGTTCGAGACCTTCAAGTGTGACTCTACTCCCCTCATAAGCGTACTACCAGGCGGAGAAAGGTGTTGCGATTCACCAAACCTACCCATCGAAAACGCAAGCCGAGATACCTTCACCTCATTTCTCACTGAGCCCTGTTCGCGGTGACGCTCCGGGCTCCTGATATCAATCAGAAGCATGATTCATCATACGAAAAGTCGCAAAGCTCACGGCAGCGATTCAACAGTGTACCCTCCATTGTGCACGTATGCACGTTCGGACCGTGCACTGGACGGCATAACGTTGAACAGCATGTCTTCTTGACCAATAGACCATCGTCTGGACGTGACGTCACTGGTGTTATATTTGTCAGCCGGTTTCAACGGAATAGCTATTGCCAAGAAACGTGGAAGCGTCCCTTAAGATGGTGTGTGTCGCGATGTCGGCTGCTATGTATAATCAGAACATAGGTTATGACTTGAACCGCAGAGTAATACGCTGCATCTGACCCGGGGGAACTCTCAGGCTGTATCGCAGTGTTGGTCGCAATACCAACGGGTGCTGCACGCAACCAAAATTCATAATTGGTACAACTGTCACAAGGGCAGGGAGATGAATGAACAATGGTGATGGGAATAAAGCTGAAGGAAGTTTAGTAGTGTCATTATCCATTTGATGATAGCTACCTGGTGACGAAGTCCGAGTCAAAGGAGTTTGAAAGTTCCTGATACTTCATCACATGCTTATATTTCCAGGCACCAAGTCATTTGTTGTAGAAGAGTTTGGCAGCGTGGTCGTCGAAAGGTATGTTCGAGTGCTTCAAATGCAGTAAGCGTAAACATCAGCAGTGGACTCGCTGCGTCACTAACGGATTCGTAAAGATAGCCACTAGCCCGGTGACCAACATGTACTTACTCAGAAGTGGAGGTCGTTACTCAGACCTGGTCACCAGGCTGCTCGCAGCAGCCATGAACGAGAGAAGTCTTCAATCAGGCTATTAGGGGTAATGCCACGACGTTTGTGTTGTTGGAAATACAAGCGCGCGCGCAGCCGCGACCGCGACCGGCTCGAGTAACCACCGGTGCGCGCATGGGGCGGCGCGCTACATTCCTCGCGTATGCCACACCATATGGCTCTTTCATTGCTCGTATCGCGTATATATCTTCTCTCTTATTCCTGTGTTATCGCTAATACGGATCCTGCACGCGATCCCCCCATCCCCATTCCAATTACTATACACCTTTACCGTATATAAGATATTTGCTTTGCCCGAGAGCACCTCAGTCCGTTGCACTGAACGCGACTGAGGTGAGATAGTTATGCTTACTGTTACCTACTTATCACTGATTCGTATCCTAGCTCCCGCGCTAGTTAATATATATAGTCCGTTGCACTGAACGCGACTGAGCTCCCGCGCTAGAAATCTAACATGTGTGCCGCTAGGTATTCATCTGTATTGGTTTGTACTTATTAGTACCAATATTTACGGGCAAGCATTGAACGCAGTAAATCTTATTCAACTCGCCAGTGGTGAAACAGCAGACAACCAATTCCTGTCTTGCATGTCAAATTAGACACACTTTGTGGAAACAAACATAGTCAATCAACTTGTTTCCTTCGAGACTCGGGTTTTGAGGTATGTCTGAAGCGTTCGTGAAGTGCAGCATTTCATAATAAGTCTAGATTTATATGACCTTCCCAGCTGAGCTTCTTTGCGCACATTCACTAGGTGGCTTTTTAAAAGGTGACTTGCTTGTTGCTGCCTCCCATGGTGATGGCTCTCTCTTAGATAGTAGTGATGGTTCCTAGGAGGGTCCAAGCGCTGGGGAGTTGTCTTGCGTAACTAGCACGCAAAAAGGGTTGGCAACTTCAGGCTCCGTGATCGCATAACTTGTGTTCAACGGTCTCGTCTATATTCGTTTTCATCTGACCATTGTACCTTACCATGCAGTAGCGCCCGAGAATGATAGGAAAACAAGGGTATATATCGTTCGGCAGTTCAGACTCACAGATTGACCCACAGTGTCACTGATTCCATCTCAATCCGATTGTAATTTGTATGTAGCACGCTGGCCAAATGGTGGCATTACCACGCGCTCCATTTTTCACTGCACCCCATCCTATGATCTTGAAATCTAGTTTTGTTGTCATACAATGATAGGTAAAGGAAAATTCGTAATACCCCTGTCAGAAATGCAACTCGGAAATCTCCACCTCAATCTTACTGAGCCGTGTTTGCGGAGACACTCCTCCAATATCTGAGTCGTCAGTAGCAATCAGAAGCACGATCCGTGATACGAAAACCCGCAAAACTCACGCGCAGCGCGCCAACTGCGCATCGTCCGTTGTGTACGTATACACGTTTGGTGCGCCGGAAGGCGTCACATTGAACATCATCTCTATATGATCACCGGACCAACTGTTCCATTGTGCAGGCGTGACATCACTGGTGTTATACTTGTCACTCGGGTTCAACGACATAGCCATCGCCAAGAAACTGTTCGAGAACGCAGTTATGAACGCGGAAGTGTTACTTGGATGGGGTGTGTCGAAACATCAGTCGTGTGACATTGGAGTACTGGTGATAACCTACGTTGTAAAGTAATACTGTGCGTCTTCCCCGTGGTTACCCGGCGGGACAGCAAACTCTGCCTGAAGTCCATTCGTTAGGCCGTGTTCAGAGGCCGCAAAGCTGCTAACGCTGTTACCTTCCAGGCTTTGGAACCAAAAGCTTCCATTAGGTAGTATGTAGGGCAAACAAAGATTGCTGTGAAAACCAGATTATTTGATGTGAGATGAACGCAATCTTGTTGATACCTACAGTCCCCCATCACGTAGTCGGCTTGTTCGACGTTGGTACCGAGATTTTCGTACAGAGGCACCGCTTCTGCGACTTGTACTGCATTTATGTTCGGGAACAGCGCAGCGATGTACTGTGAAGCGTTCAAGGTAGACGATTGGTCAACAAATATATTCCCTTCATGTGAATTGGTGACAGAATACAGGTTCTCCTGTGCAGCGGTGAGGGCCTGAGCAGTGGACTGGTAAGTGACGTGAAGATCCCTTACTCCATTAACCTTCCCTTTGGCAAGGACAACAGTGGGACGTTCGGTGATAAACACACCATCGATCACTGGAACAAAGGTAAACGTGCCATAGAATGCATTGTTGCTGATGTTAGTATTCAGGTATTGCAGTATGTCAGTGCTGGCTGCACGGAGACAAGACAAGGTATCCCCGTCAGATGTACAGCTATATATCATCCTTGTAAATTCCATCTTAAGGATCAATAGATGCTCACTTGGTCCCGACGACCACCTCATTGTAGAGCAGCTATACGGGTATGTCAGTTATAGGCCAGCTTGGGAACGGGGAGCTCACTTCGGGGATGTGATCATTGTAGTTATATTGTGGTGGCAAATAGGTTGAGCTTGTAATGGCAGCTCTGAATAGCGGGGGTTGCGTGTTCCCTCCATGAGCAACAACGTGCTGCAGTACGGATCCCGCACCTGTACAACAAAAGGGTGAGTGGCTTGCTCGGAGGATGACGACAGGATCTACCTGCGGAGATACCCCAAATTGTCACCTTGGTGGGATCGCCCCCAAATGCGGAAATCTGTGTTGTCGACTTGACTAGCTGAGCGAAACACAAAGAAACTAATACCGACGTGTGATTGCACCCATTTTAGAGCATAGTTCTGATCGACTGTCCCGTAACTTCAATACAATGTTCTCTCTGGCTCCAAACACTCACGTAGACCAGCATTGAGAGCACCGCTGAATTTAACCGCCTCTCCGGCCAGGAAACCGAATAGACCAAGGCGGTATTGGATAGTCACGACTACCAGACCGTGATTGGACTCCACAATCAAGTCTGCGCCGTGATACTGGCTCTCGTTACCAAATACGTACCTTTCGACGTCCTTATCAAAAGACAACACGAAAAAGGTGGTGAAAAATCTTTACCCTCCACCGTGGATCCAGAAGATGACAGGAAGTCCTCCGGACTTGACGGGGGTGATAATGTTACCCGGTGTGTACACACTTCAATATGACCTGTCACAAAACATCGTGACCGACCTCAGGAATTGAATACACACCTGAGGAATAAACAATCTTCTGATTGGCCCGTAGAACGCTTGGAAACAGTGGTCATACGATTGCTCAACGGATTTATCGCCGAGTATCCTTGATTTGCCTGGTAGCATTCATCGGGTTGTGTCGTCGCTTGTTGTACACCTGACACGCTCTGTGGGGGCTGGGGTACGTCCCACCGCAAGTTTCCTGGGAGAAATTGATTGATCAGTCACCAGCAAAGGGTGTGCAGCACCTCATTGAGCATACCTACTGGAGCAGCGGCATAACGAATTCCAAGGAAGCTTGTTGTGTTTGTCACAGCGTCTACTGCACCTTGATACTGTGCGTAACCGAGGTCCACAGTTGGTCCAGTTGCCGCAGGGCCAGGCGCCTGAATGCACAATGTTAGTCGTATTAACGCTAGAAAGTATCCAATGTAATTTATCCAGGCCATTGCCATGTTTTATGTCGAGAACTGTCGGTGATGAAAATGGACTAGGAGACAAGAGAGCGGCAGGTTGTTCGTTGTGTTTATACTGACGAGATCATCTCACGATGCCAGTGAGTCATGTGCTTGCCCGGGGCATTTGCATCGGCACCGATATGGTGCGGGTGTAGAGGGATGCGCCAGCGGCTGGCGTCAATGTCTGGGAGCACCAATCAAGTATTACTAGATAAGGGGCCGACGTCTTCCCGCGCTTCCACCTGCCCGCTCGTCCGCCTCTCATTATCGCATCTGCAGTGCTGGGGACTACGAAGATTGCGGGTGCCACCTCAGTAGCATTCTCGGACTGATTTAATCATGTGTCTCTGCAACGGGGCAGTAGTTCCGCAACGCAATTTTTTTCTGTTCGCAAAACGGAGACTTACTAGTGTTTCAATACGATACACGATCGGCAGTCCCGGGCCTTGGTCTTTGGATGCACCTCGTCTGATGCAGGGATAAGGCGACTCAGTACGATCTCTGATAGTCGTATACGATGTGACTCGGACTGCTCCTCAATGTAGCTGAATTGAATCCACTCTGCAGGCATTTCCCAGAAGTGAATGAATGACCACTCCCAGACAGAGCGGATCCAGGGGACCGCAAGTGAGTGGCTACGAGACCTAGGCAGTGATTACTGGCGTATGCCTGGGGCCCCAAGGTGGGGGAAAGCTGCGAGACACCAGGAACGACGGTTTCAAGACTCGAAGCGGAAAGGCGTGGTGGGACCACGACTGCGGACGAGCCAGCAGGTGAAGGTGCCGGAAGTCCTCGAAGCTTCGTCGTGCAGAAGTGCGTTCCTCGCTTCGCCGCAGACCTTCCACACCCCACACTACTCGTTAGCATGACTATGATGACTATCATTGCAGTTTCAGGTCGCATGGTTAGCAAATCTGGGTGCTTCAGACAACCTCGACTTGTGCAATTGGTCATCGGCAGATTTCCTCTCCCGGTACTCCGCTCTTTCCCGTCTTCACCTACGTTCACAAGTTGATCTATCGGGTGCTATAGGTTGGACTACTTCCGGTAACCAACACGGACACTGTCAATTCGAAGCTCCCATGAGGATCAACCAGGAGTACAATTTATATAAATGGAGAGTCGCCTTCTCCCTGGAACTTCAAACCAGGGCCTGAACAAGATACTCGCTCACTAATTCCACCATGCACTTCATCAGGATTTTCGTCAACTCTCGCTGTTGCTGTCTCGATGTCGTCCACAGTGCCACCTTTGGTAGGTTGCTCCGAACTGGAGGAACGATCACTGATCATAGTTTCTCCATAAGCATTTGCAGATGATTGCAGTAGCTTTAACCGTAGGGCCAATAGGTTGTTAGTACTTCGGGTAATGTGCTAAAATACGATAAAACCCCAGGTGTCAACCCACTTTTCTAAACCCAGACTTCCCCACCGAGGGGAAATGCACCGCAGGCCCTACAATTGGTGTGATTGCTCTACGTGCGCCTCATTTGTCAGGGGCAGTTGCTCGACTAGCGGCTGCGATCCAGAGGAGCTCTGCAGTTTATGGTTCATTTGGTGTTAGAACTATTATTACGCCTGCAGTGCCGGAGAGTACGCTGGTTGCCAGTGCTTCTGAGGTCACGGTCTCGGGCTGATCTGGTCAAGC
Organism: Tylopilus vinaceipallidus; assembly: GCA_038089215.1. Lineage (NCBI taxonomy): Eukaryota > Fungi > Basidiomycota > Agaricomycetes > Boletales > Boletaceae > Tylopilus > Tylopilus vinaceipallidus. The sequence continues at coordinate 15,596 of JBBPKK010000282.1, forward strand.
ATCCCTGAAACCCGGCAGCAGTTTCTCAAAGCAATTTTTTTGTTATTCCTGATTGTCACCTGGAGATAGATATTGATTCCTTGGTGTGCAAGTCGAAGACGAACAAGTTCCAACTACTAGCGGGTGACACGAAACAAAGGAACTGCGTGCGTGTATCCACCCGTCAATCGCCACCCGATGCACCTGCCGTATGTAGATCAACCCGCCGAGAATGTTTAGAAATGCGAAGTGGGGGAACATGATTCGAATTCTTGTCAGTATGTCTCGCGAACCAGACACCGAACCAAATAGATCATGATGATCCATCTCAGCTGCTACCAGTCTACCTGAGTGCCGATAATGTGAGATCAACTCCTGGGCATTACATAAATTATTCTGCGACAGATGAGAACCGTGGTGCTATAGAGTGACTATGATCAGGACCATGAGACATGCAGAATTAGTGATCAAGCCAAGTCACTGAATGTGAAGACTATGAGTGGTGTTAAATGAGACATAGTAAGCAATTGCTGATCTTCATCTGGCATGAATTGAACATTCAGGTAGCAGCCATTGTCAACCATCCTCTTTCATCTGGAGAACTGCTAGTGAATTATTTGTGTGTTGGAATTTGAATGAATAATGAAGTTGCACCTTCTGAAATTAATTCTTGGTTAGAAGATATATACATCATGTGAACATGGTTTTCATGTTCGTCACCAGATCTTCTAGGAGATATAACTGCTGGACTGAGCCCTGGTACAAAGCGCCAAAGTCACGTTGGTGTTGCTGCAAGTGTAGAGGACAAAGTTCTTCAGAGTGTAACCATCTGCAGAAACAGCTCAACATGAGAGCAACCGAAAGGAGTAAGGTAGTACTCACTGGAACCGTCATTGTCTGGGAATGCATAAGCATTAGGGCATGCTGAATCGTAGAAGGGACTGTAGGGACCAGGGCCGGCATTGTTAACACAACCTCCAGTTGCAAGGCTCTGTTACTGCAAGCAGCAGCAGACGAACAGCAGGGTGAATAGCAACTTGCATCTGGGCCAGGAACAGGCTATCACGTCACATCAGGATAGGCATGATTAACATGAGGTTGTCGTTGTTCATATGCAGCCAGAGATTGTAGACCCTGCCAATGAGAACATTCCATATCCATGCGCTATCGATATCACTTCGCTCATCACCCTCCAGGATGTGGTGGACGCCCACGGTCTGGGCCCCAACGGTGCCATGCTCTGCTGTGTGGAATACCTCGAAGCGAATCTCGACTGACTGGAGGCGAGATTGAACTTGTTGGGGCCGGATGCCTACGTTCTGTTCGATATCCCTGGGCAGGTCGAGCTGGACACGATCCATGACTCTCTCAAGTGCATCATCCAGAGAATATCCAAAGCCGGATTCCGGGTGTGTGATCACGCTGTTCCACGCGGCCACCGCTCCACGAGGCGGGATTCGTTGGCCAGTTGGCAGCCGTTCATCTGTGTGATGCCCATTAGTACGTCACCGATCCCGTCAAGTACGTATCTGTCCTCCTCCTTTCCCTTCGAACCATGCTCCAGCTCGAATTACTCCATATCAACGTGCTCTCTAAAATCGACATTCTATTTCAGCACGGCGATCTCGGTATGTGGTATTTGAACACGCACCCACGGAGGTCCTGCCTGACGCGCCCCCAGATTTTAACCTTGATTTCTATACCGAAGTGCAAGATCTATCTTATCTCGAGAATGCCTTGAACAAGTCCTCGCCGCGCTTCACGGCGCTGAATATGGCATTGATATCTGTGATCGAAGACTACAGCCTTGTCGGGTTTGAAACGCTCGCCGTCGAGGTAGGCCCTCTTCCGCCACGCGTCTTTACTGTTACGCAATGAGCCCGTTCACGTACGCAAAGGACAAGAACTCGATGTTGCACCTGTCCCGCGTTATTGACCGCGCGATGGGCTACATCTTTATTCCTCCCAAAGATGCCCCCGCACCAGAGGGCACTATCGACTCAAGTCTCGCGCCCGCATCTGCTCGTCCAAATTTGTACCCATTATTTACGAGTGCAGCCGGCTCGATGGCAGGCAACGTAAAGGACGTCCAAGAACGATGGATAGATGGGAAGGAAGAGCACGATGCTTTCGAGAGAAGAGAGTGGAGACGAGAAGGGGAACCCTTGAGAGACGAGGCAGCAAGAGAGAGAGCAGAGCAAGATAAGGGACGGGTCAAGGCTGGGGGAATAAGGGAGAGAAAATGAAGTGGGTGATCTACCCTTCCTTCCGCGCGTCACATATATGCATCGTTTGAGACATTTGTCGCATTTCTGTCCGTCACGGTTCAGCAGTTCTTGACAAGATTAGCATCATTTCCAAGTTGTTTTAGGCCCTTTTTGGATTTTTACCGAGAATCGAGCGCCCAAGTTAGATTCCTTTCGCGGCGGTTTCTCCTCGACCGTATCGTTTTTACCCCGACCCATTCTAGTATCATCCGCTTTAGCCTCCTCGGGTTCCTCCGCTTTTTTATGTGTTGTCTGGGTGTTGGACAATGTACAGTACGTCCGTAGTATTAGGTCATTACACAGCCACACGTGGTTTTACACGCGGTACCCACAGTGCTTCTCCCTCAGTTTCGTTACATGAACTGAGGGTGGGTCGCATTCATAGCTGCATTATACACTATGCTAATTAGCTATAGGACTCACGAGTCCTCTATCTAGAGCGCTCGCTTTTATTGGGAGTACTAACCAAATACTACTGGTTGTGGTCGTTGAGTGTGGAATCTGTGGATGTAGTGAGGCATGAGCAGCGCCACAGAGCATGGTAAGCGGCACACATGCTCGCCCACCCACTGCTCCCGCAGTGCAGCTTTCCCCACCCTGGGTCTCAGGCATGCTAGCAGGGGCTTTATTGCCGCTGCAAGGCAGTCCCACCTGCCCTCGCAGCTACGCCCCACGCGGCCCTGCTCTGTCTGGGGCCGAAAGTGCTGCGTGCTTTGCCTGCCCCTCTCGCTCGTGTCACCCTTACTCCCTCTGCATCCCTTCCCATGTCGCGCCATTTGTAGCGGTGTTCAAAGACATAATTCTTCGCGCTCGCTATCTGGGTCCATCGTGCTTAATGGTCAAGCCGAACCGGCGAATGTAAAAACCGTGAGTCCGTCACCAGTCTGGTGGCCAAAGCACCAGGCCACACCCCACATGGAAAGGCTGGATTTTGTTGCTGTGATTTAAAAGGGAAATGCAAAAAAGTGTGACAGGTATGCGGATAAGTATGCCGATAATGGCTCGATCGTCGATGTTATTCTCGCTCTACAGAGTATGTTTGCAAGGGCAGCCCTCGTAAGGACCGGCAGTGCATACGCCATCATGTCCATGACAATCGCTCTGGTGGCAACTGCCAATGTAACCGATCTTATGGCCGTTACCACACTTTTCGCAAGGGCATCCATTCCATTCGCCCTGGGTGCACGTCCCAACGGTATAGAACGATTGGACAAAAGTAGGAACGCAATCTATTGTTGATTAGCCATCTTTAAAGATCAATAGGCCTATAGACGAAGTGGATTTACTGATTGGGTAGCAGAGATGCATGTAATCACCGCACTGGCTTCCGAGCTGGCGCAAGCGATGTTCGGTCTCCTAGGTAAAGGGAAACGGTTAATGATCAATTTCTCAGAACGGTGGAGCAACATACAGCACGCATATCCGCACCTGGCATCGCAGACGCCGATACAGCGATGGCAGCGAGGATAACAAAGCTCTTGGTGAGAAACATGACAATAGAGATCACTGAATGTGCGAGATAAACCAAAGGTCAAGAGGAATCGGTAGTCGGAGGCCCTACCACAAGGTTTATGTCTTATTTCCAGCCACCTTTGCGTGCTACATTATGCTCCAGAGTCTTGTTGCCATATGACGATCAGGGACCCCTGATCAAAGACAGTGACAGGGAGTTCCGCTCGCCTAATTTTGATTTCACCACCCCGCATCAAACCGCGTGTCTACTAGGCTGTTCCTGCATCGCATTCGATTCAGACTGCACGCAATGTGGTGAACACACGAAGACATGTCACGGCCGCGTCGGATAATCAGAAACATAGAATAAAATCAAGCGTATGACTCCTAAAACTGTTGCGAGCAACGCGACATAATGGAATACACATGATGCTAGTGATGGGTGGGCCTGCCACATTATCTGGAATCCTTTTCATTTCCATTGCGTCAAATGACGGTTAGCATCCACCAGAGCCTCCGGTACTGTCCGAGAATGTTGGGAAGCAGAAAACATCGGTTGCTAAAATGGGACGAGTCGGACAATCACCTGGAGCTGACAACTTTCTGGCAGTGTCAACTACCACCATGTATCACGGACCTGGCCAGAAAATACAGCATGAGATTCACTTTATTCCCTGTCATCCTCGATAAGTTGTGTTCCAAGCTGTTTTCGCCTTCGTTTTCGTTGCACAGCCACTTTGACTTGGGATTCGTGATTTGGACTCGGGAATTGCCGTTCCGAAGCCCGTCTCGCCCAGGGAATGGTGTCAGATGTCTGTGACACGCACCCATAGCCAAGGCTAGTATGACACCACGACAACGACAACGACTGTGGTGGCTCCGGGCCTCTTACTCCCCACACCATCCCCCAAGCTCATGTGCACCATCACATCTGCCAATCAGTACCATGGCGAGTCTGCGATGACAAAGAGGGCGGCGGCGCAAGAAGCCCATCCTGCGACACCCTCACAATAACAGCACCATGCACCCATGCCAATGCCATGTGCAAATGCCCAGTACACCACCTTGAATTTGATGGATTATACTTGACGGTGCGTGCACGGCATCCTCAGGTCCACCCTCGCTTCATTCCTCAAATTTTGGCTCTGCCCCATCCATGTTTCGCCCTATCTCTGACGCGACACATTAACATGAATGCAAAGTTGTGTGTAAGCAAGGGTTGACATGCATCCATATCTGCCCTGGGCCATGCCGCCTGCTTGCTCATTGTAATAGCCACCCCAATTCACCTCCCTTCAGTGCTAACCACTGCCCTCTCCACCTGATGATTGTGGGCATGAATGAAGGTTTGTGTTTGCATCTGTGTTTGACCATGATGCAGCTAGTGGTAATGATGCAGGATACTGATGATGATGCTTGCAGATGTGTACACCTGTGGGCATACCTGCCATAAGTATTACCATGGGTATGCATTTCTCAACCTATATGCATACCGTACCTGCTGTGGAGCATATCAACAAGTCATATATATGGGTGAGGGTGTGGCCAGGATACCTGGGGACAAGGTATGCTTGTGGTAAGGATTTCAACTAGTAGCAACTTGCAGACTACTGTGATCCATGGACTATTGTGCCAACATACATGGCTAAGGGCTTTCTCACTCATCTGGTAGGTCTTTGACTTTTGTTGGACTTTACTGCATTGTAGACTATTGCTGTACTCATATGGAGTTATGCAGCAAGATCAGCATGTTAATGCTATGACCATGGCTAATTAATGACTAGTTACAGCTGGCAGTCCCTACTCAAAGACCTGAATTACAGGGTTGCAAGTGTGGCTTTTGAGTGCAGCAGACAAATCCAAATCCAGAACAAAGTCATCAAAATTGAGTTCAGCCCACTTCATAAGCTCGATTGACCAATTCCAACTGGATTTTGTTGTTTATGGAGAACAATCCAAGACAGGATTGTCAAACCAATAATGAAACTTCCAAGTCCAAAATGAAATAGGTTTTGTCTGCTCCCGCCCCTCATAACCATGACTGATGTATCAGACAACCTGCCAGTGGTTCATCAAGCAGCATTTCATTGTCTTGTTGATGACAAACACATGCGAAACTTGTAAGAGTTGCTTGTTGGTCATTCAACATGGTCCCCAGATGCATGTCTCAACCAGGGAGATTAAATGCAGGCTCAGGTATGTGATGGTAACTGACTCAGATGATGGCGAATTGACACCATAACATTGGTCGACTAGGCCAATGTTATTAGATTGGTGATGCCAAAGTGAGCACAGTCAGATGGTGCACTGAGGCCGGACATGAGTAACATCTCCGGCGAACAATCTGGGGTCTATTGTTGTGTGTGTTTACGGGTGGTTTGAATCACTTGGTACCTACCATTTGAATGGAGAGCTAAATGCTTAACAGGAACAAAGTGTCGTTCATCGCCACGCACAACTTCCATTGAATCTCCCTGCCACTGATCAAACGCAGTGCACAGCATGTCTCTGGTCACTCTCGATCTGCCTGTGGATTCGAGAAGTGGTTTGGCTCAAAAACTAGTCTAACTTTAAAAAATTTACACGCAAGGGCAGGCCTGGAAATCTCCTGCAGTACATATCCCATTCTCCCCTTCACAACCGTTCTGCGAACAAGGCCCAACATAGCCAGTACCATAATCACATTTGCTGCATGGGCATCCTGCATAGGGTCTGTGCATGCATGCCCCGATAATATCCTGTGGAAAGTTGGGATTACCATCACACACTGGTCGAATGCAAATGGACATTAGCATATTTGCCCTATCCCTGGATAATTTGGACTGACTTGGGTCGTAACAGTATCTGATGATGTTTTCACATGGGTTTCCCCATGGGTTTCTAGGCTTTCGTGGAGAAAGTCATTGCTGGTAACCATGCTCAAGTTCTGAGGGAACTGAGGCAACATACAGTGTTGAACAGGCTTGTTGCACAGCGGGCAAGCCTAGTGGCTACTCACCGAATGGTATGCTGCAGTATGCTGCTACTGATGGTGGTTGTGGGAAGACAAGAGTCTCTTAGAACTCAGACTACTGAGTTTGAATCTATGTACCATACAGGTATCACGTGACTGGGGTATCACTACTGTATTAATGGTAATAGTAATCTACCTACTGGGGGTGGAGGTTACGTTCCATGAGTATGTACTAGTGTCCATTCAACATACAGCACGTTTGTCTATGCTGCCTGGCATCACGGACACCAGGGAAATGATGGCAGCAAAGGTGATGAAGTTTTTTGAGACAAACATGGCAAGATAGATTACTGGATAGGTGAGACAGGGCAAAAATCGAAAGCTGAGAGAAGATAGGTGTCATTGAGAAAGTAATGCTTTTCCATGAAATTTATATACATATCCTTCTTTGATCTGCTTTGCAGTCATCTATTCTTGCCTGGACACGAGTACGATGCCATCTCAGATTGAATCATCTGTGTGATGATCCCAATTAAACAAAGGTAGTTAGCTCGACTCATTTAGAACGTTCTCCCATATTGACCCCCCATCATTTCCCGTATTGACAAATGGCACGCAGTGACAGTTCGATTTTACCGCACTCGTTGCAGCACTGCGTAGTGTTTAGGGTCCGATTACAACAAATTCAGTAAGATGAAACATACATCCACAACGATCTATCAAACGATCCGGCAACAATAAAGACGCGAACAGGTTTCACCTACATATATTTGTCGTAATTCGGATTGTATGGAACAGGTGCCCGATGGAACTATGATGCATTGATGTACGATGTTACAGTACCTACTCTTGAATTTGGATACGTAGTCTCCGGATTCGCTTACCTGTGTACTAGTAATTGATGAGAACTAACATACATCGATCTTATGCTTGTCCCCCTGCCCCACATCACCGAAGTGTTGGCTGGGGGAGTTATCTACCACGAGATGACTTCGTTGCATTCCAAGGTCATACTGCTGGACGCAGATTCACCTGCCGAGAACATTTAGAAGTGCGAAGTGCGGGGAAACATGGTTCGCGTTCGTGTCAGTATCTCTCGCATGCGCCATCATGATCTTGCTGAAAAAGCAGACACTGGACCTCATGATTCATCTCGGCCGCTACTAGTCCACCTGAGTGCTAAGAGTGTGGGATCGACTTCTGGGCATTAGATTACACTGCGACAGATGAGAACCAGGGAGCTATAGAATCATTGTGATCAGGACCATGAGACACGCAGAGGTAGTGATCAAGCCAAGTCACCGAATGTGAATACTATGAGTGGTGTGAAATGAGATGATAAACAATTGCTGACCTTCGTCTGGGATGGATTGAACATTCAGGTAACAGCCATCGTCAACCATCCTTTTTCATCCGGAGAATTTCCAGTGAATCATTTGTGTCACTCAAGGTATACTCTCATCGTTGGTGCATCTATCGGAATTTGAATCAACAATAAGGTTGCGCTTTCTGACATTGACTCTTGGTCAGGAGATATATACATCATGCGAACACGGTTTTCGTGTTCTTCACCAGATCGTCTAGGAGGTATAGCTACTTGACTGAGTTCCGGTACAAAGCGCCAAAGTCACGTCGGTATTGCCGCAAGTGTAGAGGACAAAGTCCTTCGGAGTGTAACCATCTGCAGCAACAGCTCAACATGAGAGCGACCGAAAGGAGTAAGGTAGTACTCACTGGAACCGTCATTGTCTGGGAATGCATAAGCATTAGGGCATGCCGCATCGTAGAAGGGACTGTAGGGACCAGGGCCGGCATTGTTAACACAACCTCCAGTTGCAAGCGCTCCGTTACCGCAAGCAGCAGCAGACGAACAGCAGGGTGAATAACAACTTGCATCCGGGCCAGGAACGGGCTATCACGTCATATCAGCATAGGCACGATTAACACGAGGATGTCGTTGTTCATACGCAGCCAGAGATTGTACAGGCAAAGGCATCACAACCCGAGTCGGCAGTGGAAATCTTCATCCCTACGTTGTAACCATAGATGACAGAGAGATCATAGGTAACGCTGCCAATGATCGATCCCTGCAGCAAGGTCAGTTGTCAGTCCTATTCCAGCTGCGAGCGAGAAAGCGCCCACTTACAAAGTTGAGCTCGACTCTGCTGAAGGGGGTCTGGCCATCCCAGAAAGGACCGCCGGTAGTGCACGAAGATCCATCATCATTGCAACCAGTACCTTGAAATAGGCTTGAAATGACTATCACAATTACCTGTCGTTGACAACCTACCGGTATTAATCGCGCCGATCCAGTCGGAACTGATGCCCATGTCAACGGGGCTAGCACCCGGTGCAATAGTAACCAAGTTACGGATGCTTCCCGAACTAGTTTGAGTGAACAGCAGGACTGGTTCGCTGCAAGAGCTGGAAACGGTCAAGGAGGCTGCGTTAACCGTAGCAGCCCCGACCACCAAGGCAAGAAGGGAGAGCGTCGACATGGCTAATCAGATGTTGAGGAAGTGCGATGTATTTTAAAGTGTCTTCCGTGTCCCATTGGATCTTCTTACCCCCACACTGAGAGTGACGACGATATTTTGCCAGCAAGTTTCGGTGATGATTCACTTGTAGTAGGTCTGACGTCCGCGGACAGGCTTTGTGTTTTGATTCCACAATCGACCCCAGAAACGGGGGCTCGGTTTCAAAGGAGTGTACAGACAGGTGCACAACCCCCTCTACGGCGTGACGTGGCGAGTGGGCTTGGAGTGCTAAAGCCATATATCGACAAACGAACGACGTGGACCCGGCTCGGACGCCCTGACGACCACCTCTGTGTCAAGCTTCATATGGTCGAAGTAGTATGCTCGCGCTAGTGCGGTCACTGATGCTTTGTTGGGAGGGCCTGTCCGGCTCGGAGTGACCGGCTTGATGATTGAAACAGTGTGCTCGCGTTGGTGCGACACGAGAGTAGTGGCGACCCGCCCTCGAGAAGTCTGAAATGAAGTGTAGAAGGGCCCAGAGAGACGTGAGTGGAGAAACAGTGACGCGGTGTGTTGTATGATCTGCCAAACTTGGTCCCCAACCGTCATGCCGTTCGGCGAGATCGTCTGTGGTGCCCCAGGAAGCGGCAAATCCACCTATTGCTATGGCAAATACCAACTGTTCACTGTCCTAGAGCGCCCCATTTCCATCGTCAATCTAGACCCTGCTAACGACAACATTCCATATCCATGCGCTATCGACATCACTTCACTCATCACCCTCCAGGATGCGATGGACGCCCACGGTCTGGGCCCCAACGGTGCCATGCTCTACTGTATGGAATACCTCGAAGCGAATCTCGACTGGCTGGAGGCGAGATTGAACGAGTTGGGGCCGGACGCCTACGTCCTGTTCGATATCCCCGGGCAGGTCGAGCTGGGCACGATCCACGACTCTCTCAAGCGCATCATCCAGAGACTGTCCAAAGCCGGATTCCGGGTGCGTGACCACGTCATTCCACGCGGCCACCGCTTCACGAGGTGGGATTCGTTGGCCAGTTGGCAGCCGTTCATCTGTGTGATGCCCACTATGTCACCGATCCCGTCAAGTACGTGTCTGTCCTCCTCCTTTCCCTTCGAACCATGCTCCAGCTCGAATTGCCCCATATCAACGTGCTCTCTAAAATCGACATTCTATCTCAGTATGGCGATCTCGGTATGTGGTGTTTGGACACGCACCCACGGAGGTCCTGCCTGACGCACCCCCAGATTTTAACCTTGATTTCTATACCGAAGTGCAAGATCTATCTTATCTCGAGAATGCCTTGAACAAGTCCTCGCCGCGCTTCACGGCGCTGAATATGGCATTGATATCTGTGATCGAAGACTACAGCCTTGTCGGGTTTGAAACGCTTGCCGTCGAGGTAGGCCCTCTTCCGTCACGCGTCTTTACTGTTATGCAACGAGCCCGTTCACGTATGCAAAGGACAAGAACTCGATGTTGCATCTGTCCCGCGCCATCGACCGCGCGACGGGCTACATCTTTATTCCTCCCAAAGATGCCCCCACACCAGAGGGCACTATCGACTCAAGTCACGCGCCCGCATCTGCTCGTCCAAATTTGTACCCATTATTTACGAGTGCAGCCGGCTCGATGGCAGGCAACGTAAAGGACGTCCAAGAACGATGGATAGATGGGAAGGAAGAGCATGATGCTTTCGAGAGAAGAGAGTGGAGGCGAGAAGGGGAACTCTTGAGAGACGAGGCAGCGAGGGAGAGAGCAAAACAAAATGAGGGACGAGTCAAGGCTGGGGGAATAAGGGAGAGAAAATGAAGTGGGTGATCTACCCTTCCTTCCGCGTGTCACATATATGCATCGCTTGAGATATTTGTCGCATTTCTGTCCGTCATGGTTCAGCAGTCCTCGACGAGATTAGCACCCTTTCCATGTACAGTACGTTTTAGGCTTTTTTTTGGATTTTTATCGGGAATCGAGCGCCCAAGTTAGATTCCTTTCGCAGCGGTTTCGATCGTACCGTTTTTACCCTGGCCCACTCTAGTATCACCTGCTTTAGCCTCCTCGGGTTCCTCTGCTTTTTTACGTGCCCCGCCCTTGACCGTTTATTCTAGCGTCCGTTGGCCGCGCCCCTTGCGCTTTGGCGGCGACCTGCGAAGCGCTGTTTTTCGCACCGCACCCGATACGACCTTGCCCTTGCCCGCTTACCTTTTGCGATCCCATAACGGACGCAAGTCCCTCCACGCGAGCTTGGGTAACCTCGAGCAGCCTGATTTTCCGCGCGCATTGTGCCTCAATGGTGTACATGCTCCACCCGGTGAACCCGATAGACTATGGGGACTGGCGACTCGGAGAATGGCGCGATACGGACACGCGAAGGCCTGATCTGGACCGCCAACCTTGTACCTGGCGCCTCTCCATCTGCGTTGAGCCCGTGTCGTCGTCGACGTACTCTCCCCACCAACGCGCGCACCACGTTGGCACGACACTTGCGACGGGCAGTACAACACGCACCTGATGGACCCCTGCGTGCGCAACGGCGTTGACACCCGTTCCGGCCGCGCGTACAACATGCGCGACCAACCTCTCAGCCAAATGATGCATCGTCCCGACAAGCCTCCTTGACCCCTTCAAGGGGCACGTATGCCTCTGCCTCTGTCGCTGTCGCGCCCAAAGCAGATCTGCGGGCGGGCGCGCGGTCGCAACGCGGGCTGGGTGTCCGAGGACGCTCGGAACGAACCCAGGCGAGCGTGGAGCCCATCTGCCACAAGTCCAGCTCCTTCTTGGTCTCGTTCCGTTTTCCGCTGTCGTACGTCCAGTGATGCGACCCACCGATCACCATGCAAATGTAACGCTCTCCTTTCAATAACTTGGGCTCATCGAACCGGGGTGCACTGCCCGCCTGTTTCGGCAAGTCGCGGAAGCTGTGAGCGGGCTGTTGGACAAGGCAGACGTACTATCATGAGCCCGGAGTTGCAAAATGACCTAGAGATGCAAAATGCATTTTGCTGCAACACACAATGCAAATGACGGCTTGTACTCGTGGATATAGCTTGTAATAGGGCTTCTATAGAATCTTGTATTTTTTTTTTCAGACACAGAGCTGTTCTATCCCTGTCGGCTTCATACCTATGCATTGATATCCCTCTTTCCGATAAAAAACAGCCAGGAACCAGCAGGATTCATCTCTGAAAAACATTCAAAAAATGTAGATGCATTGTACACACTCTCGCACATCTTTTCCCCATTTTTCGGAATGGATTTCTATGATATGTAAGTTGCTACCATGTCCTTGACCTTGGCCTTCAGAGGTGTGACAAATTAGAGCGGAGTTGCACTGATGAATGGCTATTGGCAGGTGGGAAAGTTTACTCACGTGACACAGACTCGGAGTCGAAGGTTCATCAGGTACTTCGGCACGTCGGAGATTAATTTAGTACCATGTCACAGTGTGACAACCATCCCACACGCAGATGGGAAATTTTGCAACTCCCTGTCAATTGCAGCTGCTGAACCGGCATCGCACTGGCAACATTAGTTTGTTGTTTCAAGTGCTTTTTATCGTTGTAATCCTTTTTTTGCATGGGCCTCTATGACTCTACGTAGTTTTTTATTTATGTATAGATGACGAATGTTGACATGTTTGCAGGTGGTGTGCACATTTTGCAACTCTGGGCTCACGATAGTACTTGTTTCTTTTTTTCCGAGATCTTCACTCTTGCGGGTGGGGACGCCTTTTATGGGTCCCTCCCCTTCCTTCCCACGTTTGCATCCGTGCGCCGAGATGCAGGATCTGAATCGTCTTTCCGTAACTCATGCGATCACAGCTTCTCAATAGCAGATGCACGGGAATAATCTGGGATAGCTTTGCGTTTTAGTGATATGATCACACAATCATTGGCGGGGCAATTTTTGTCGGAATCTTTTAGCCTCTGATTCACAAGTCCGAATAACTGCATTCCGTCGTGACGCTTGAAAGCTGGTATAATACAACCACACTCATGACCTAGCACGAGATGATATGAAGTATCCAGGGTGGGTGTTTGTAGGAATCGACGTCATTTTTCGAGAAGGAAACGAAAGCGTCCATCAAATGCGAAAGCGTCCATCTTCAACTACCAAAAACGTGTCCGTGAAGCGAGCGCAAATGTCCAGAGTAATGTGGTTGATGCAGTGCCTAAGCCAATGAAACCCATAGTTACCTCGGATTTACTCGGTGGTGACGGATTTGGCCCTGCAAAACATGGTGAATACATGATTGGAAAAACAAGCTTTTATTTCTACTCACAAGTTCCTCGGAAAGTCGACATCGAAACCATTCTTGATAGCCAAATGGTAACTCAGCAGTTGTAGGGGGATAATGTTCAAGAGTCCCTGGAGGACGTCGACAGTCTTGGGTACACGGATGGTCTTGACACCTTGCTTGATGCCATCATCACCTTCGTTGCAGACGACGATGGGGTGGGCTTTGCGAGCGGTGATTTGTGCAAAAGCGGATTGAACCTTGGGGTACAAAGAATCCTGGGTCATGACGATGATCACAGGCATGTTCTCATCAATCAAGGCCAGTGGACCGTGCTTGAGCTCGCCAGCGAGAATGCCCTCCGAGTGCATGTAGCTGATTTCCTTGATCTTCAGGGCACCCTCCAAGCAAGTTGCATGTCTACGTCATTTGTAAGCACGGCTCGTCACGATATAACATTACGCGCTTACTGGTATCCTCTTCCCATCAGCAACAAACTACGCGAGTTGGCGAGAACGCCGGTTGCAAGTTCTCGGAGGCTATCATCAAGAGCAAGGACTGTCTTAATCTGACCTGGAAGTTCACGGAGACCATCAATGATGGCATTGCGGCGTGGCGTGAAAGAGATACGGTCTTCCGATAGCTGGATTGCCATGAGCATCAGAGCAATGTACTGGGAAGTGTATGCCTGTGAAGGGGTCAGATTTGACTAGTTAAGTGGGCGACCACGCAACGCACCTTTGTCGAAGCAACACCAACTTCAGGACCAGCGTTAATGTGGACACCGCAGTGCGTTTCACGAGAGATGGTGGAACCGACGGTATTGACGACACCCACACAGAGAGCCCCACGCTCGAGGCAGTACTTCAACGCAAGAATAGTGTCGGCTGTCTCTCCACTTTGACTGACAAAGACACAGACGTCATCACGGAAAATCGGGGTCTTGCGATCCAAGAAGTCAGAAGCAAGTTCAACGCTGACGGGAATCTCTGTCAATTCCTCGAAGATAGCCCGCGTCGCCAGAGCAGAGTGGTAACTTGTACCGCAAGCACAGAAGACGATGCGACGCCCACGGCGAATAATGTGGAGGTAAGAACGAAGACCACCAAGCGTGACCTTGTAATCGTCAAAGTTGACACGTCCACGCATAGTGTTCACAACGGACTCGGGTTGTTCGTAAATCTCTTTCTGCATGAAATGGTCAAACTTGCCCTTCATAATCGCAGCAATCTCGATCTCCAGAGTCTCGATGCTACGAGTTGCAGGAGCATCGGGTTGGCCGTCGTTGCGGCGGAGACGGTGGATGTGAAGTTGACCTTCGGCAATATGCGCAATGTCGTCGTCCTCTAGGTAAAGAACGCGCTTTGTGTGCTCGACAATGGCCGACGCATCCGAAGCAATGAAGAATTCGATGGGCTGCGGGGTACCGTCCTCAGAAATGAAATTACGAGATTGTCTGCGAGAGATCTTGGGGCCTACGGAGGGCGGCGCCAGACGAGAGGTTGGGGAGGTAGGAGGTTGAACTATAGCACGAATAAGTATGAACGTAAACACACGATCGAAGAATGAAACATACGAGTGTCAACTGCTTTGGTATCTGCATCTGTACCAGCGAACTCGACATCCACGAAATCAACCTTGAGCTTCTTGTCGGTCTTGACACCAATCAGCAACGGGGAACCGCGGCGGGCAGTGACAATTTCATTGGGAAAGTGGACAGATTTGAAGACGAAGGCAAACGAGCCTTCGAGCTCCTTCAAGACGGTCTTGACTAATGCGGTGAAGGTAATGCGCTTGTCAGGCTGCTTATCCCAGACGTATTTGGTGAGAATGGCAACAGCCTCGGTATCAGTGTCTGATTCGAACTGGTATCCACGTCTCTGAAGGACCTGTTTGAGGGCAGTAGCGTTGGTAACGATACCGTTGTGGACAATGATGAACTCGTCACTCAAACCAGCGCGGATGGGGTGGCAGTTGACAGTCGAGGGAGGTCCGTGAGTTGCCCAACGGGTGTGGGCAATGGAGACTTGGGACGTGAAGACCTTGGTGGTGTCGATGGTTGACTCGGCGATGCGCTTGCGCAGACCAGCGACCTTGCCGACCTCCTTGAAATAGACGACTTCGCCTGGCCTGTCCCCATCGATGCCAATACCAGCCGAATCGTAGCCGCGGTATTCCTGACGAGCAAGCCCGTTGCACAGGATCTCGATGAGCTCCTTGCGGTCCTAGTGATGTCGCCATCAGATATCAAAAGCGATTGTTATAGCCGTATAAGGCAACTCCGGCGCATAACTGTGGCGTGCCGCGCTGATAGGTCGCAACGCGCATATATGCACAGACAGATAACGACGGAGGTGTGCACCAAGTACACTACGCGCGAAGGGAAGAGAAGGACGACGCACCTTGTCCTTCAAGTAGTTACAGTAACCGAAAATGCCACACATTGCGAGGATTGAGGGATCAGGAACCTGAGGAGGACAAGGGGGAGGTAAGAGAGTGGCAAGGGATACCGCCGGGGAGCGGGGACACGTACTTTTGATGCGAGGGGGCGTGCAGGGCGTTGTCGACGGAGGGGATGAAGATGGGAGAAGGACAAGGCACGGACAAGGAGAGTTTAAGTAGTCCATTCCGGGTTGAGGGTAGGCCAAACAAACCCAAACGTGTGCGCGGTGCCTTTCCTAGTTGGGCGAGGTCATTTGATTGCATCGCAGTGATCGCCTCGCCCCCGTCGTCTGGACACCGCTTACTGGGAGCCGGAGTGGGTTGCATTGCCTGCACCTCAACCCAGAACCACCGGCTCAACAGATAAGCCCAGCCCAGAACCCCGCTAATCCACCTTATGTACAACCCGTGCGTGGTGTGCCCTTATTCCATCATCGCGAATACACTCGAGGTGGGATACAAGACCCTTGCCTTACACGTTGTCGTCCCATTTATATCCCGACCCCTTGATCTGTCGTCGGACCAAAGATAGGCTCTGCCTGTCATACGGATATAGGTGCATCATCGCTTCGCGCTCGCGCAGCTTTCTCTGCCAGCGCAATTCGCCGTGAACCAGGGAAGAGGTCACCGTGGCTTCTTCCTACCCGGGAGCACACGCCAGTCTTGTCAGTCCCGCAACTTTCTCATGCTCGGAAGGGAACCTTATCTCGCAGCCTCTTTATTCGGCACGAGCTATCAGGCTGCATGCCTCCGTACGTACTCGATCCATTCCTGTCTTACATGCTCCGTTGTGCGTTCGGAAGATGGTTAGATCAGAACGCGGTCTTCGGCAAGGGTTTCCGATTCGTTTCAAATAACCGCATTTGAACACCGGACGTTTTCCCCAACCAAAGGCCAAAGTTCCCTATGAAGCACTCTCAGCGCCAGTCTACTTCCTCCTCCACTGCCATCACAGCCAATCCACCCTGCACCTGGCATGGATCTACATCACCTCCAGGTCCCGAACCAACTGAATTGCCGACTACGCTCGCGTATCGTAACCCTTGATAGGCAGGATGGTTTACAAACTCACATCATCGAGGCTTTCCCCACTGCCGCAAGCGAACCCGTGTCACTTCCCTTGATCCTGCTTCTGCACGGCTTCCCAGAGCTCGCATATTCATGGCGTAAAGTCCTTGCCCCCCTAGCTGCGGCCCGTGGGGGCCATCATGTCGTTGCGCCGGATTTGCGAGGGTTCGGTCGCACAGTCACACAGGACGCCAAACAGATTGTCTATGATGACTCGATCGCACCGTTCCATGCCCTTAGCATCGCAGAGGACCTTTGTTCTCTTGTCACAGCCCTCGGGCATGAATCCGTTGCCCTGCTTGTCGGTCATGATTTTGGATCCCTCGTCGCCGGCCACTGCGTCACTGCTCAGCCAGAGCTCTTTCAATCTGTTGTCTTCATGAGCACTCCTTTCGCAGGGGTAGAACAGCCACCTCGTCTCCACCCTCCCACCGGTGCCGGTGCCGATCCGGCGGCCACGGCGAGCGCCAAGGGTCGACCCCTCACGACCCTCGCTCAAGCAGTTTCCGCGGCCCTCGCAGCTCTCACTCCACCGCGGAAGCACTACACCGCTTACTTTTGCACCCCCGACGCCAACACAGACATGCTCGGAGACGGGCAGGAAGACCTCTACCGTTTCCTCGGTGGCTACTATCACATCAAGAGCGGTGCGTGGGAGGGCAACACCACACAGCCGCTCCCCTCCGCATCAGACCCTTCCCCGACGATCGACGGAATCGCGCGCGATCTCGCCACGCTCCCCGAGTACTACGTCATGCCAGCGCACGAGAACATGCATCAGCTCGTCGCGCGGTACGCCAGCCAGGATTCGCGCGTGACGTGGCCCGCAGACGACGCCGAGACAGGGCGAGTGTACGCG
>JBBPKK010000283.1:0-33214 GCA_038089215.1 Tylopilus vinaceipallidus
TTACATTATATATGTACATAAATACACACACCCATATATATATTTTTGGGGGGGGGGCCTCGTCGAGACCCAAGTTTCGAGCGGGTGCTTGCGAGATGAATTGATTGCCCAGTCGGATAAACAGACCTGAAACCCCATCGCGCTCGGCTGCGGTTCAGTGCGTGAGCCACGTTGGTAACCATGTTCGCTCGTGCCACACAGCGCGAAGCGCGTTCCTCACGAAGGCGGGGACGCACACGTCATGTTCCAACAGGCACATGCAGCCCAAAAGAGAGGTACCGAGCCGCGTCGCCATGCTTCTGTGAGAGAAACGACACCCGCCGGCCACCGGGGAGCACGGTGGTGGCAGGAAAAAAAAAAAAAGAGGGGAACAAAAGCAAGCAACCGCCAATTTTGCAAGGCACCGACGGAGAAGTCGACGTTGCGGCACTTGCCGGATCTCGATCACGATCAGACGTTTTGTCATGCAATTTTTAGAAGATATATAATTTATTTTTTATTACATGGAGCAGCACACCAGGTGCCTTTTCGACCAAATCGGACAGAGCAGCATGTGGGCGTGTTATCGGTCGTGAAGAAATAGTATACGTGGTCAGTGCCGAGCAGGCGTACGTTCGTGGGAAAGGATAAGTTACAACACAATAGATGGGCCAACGGAAGAATACACGTATGACGGGACAGCACAAATATAATGACGAGTTGGTATATATAAGAGGTATCAATGCGACGACAGTGGTGGAATATACTTTGGGCAGCGATAAGTACGGGGTGGCACAGGTGCCAAGCAGACTTACAGAGTTAGTTCCGAACGATAATGCGTCGTGTGTGCTTGCCTGCTCGTCTGCGGTCCGCATATGGTGTAGGTCGACGCCAAGAGTCATCCACGTCATCTCGATAGTCCTCCGGAGCCTGGAACTCCACTTTTGACCCAGAATGTGGATCGTGAGGTGGTGTACGTAAGGTCATCCCGCTTTGATGTGATGCGGGTGTGTGGTGATTGAGGGGGAGTTGAGGTGGCTGTCCATGGGGGGAACCAGGGTACATGGAGGGCGATTGGGTAGGGGCTGGTATTGTACGAGATGGGCGGGGTTGTTTGGGGTAAGGGACTGCAGGCGAGTCGACGGGGGACTGGTGTGGTGGATGGGGATGGAGCTGTGGCCAGGTGCGGGGCGGGCCACTGTGCGCAGAGGCGTCTCTGCTTTTCGCGCTGTGGAGAGCATCGTCGGACGGGGGGGACGGCACGTCGATTTCGACGCGCACGCGCACGATCTCCTTGCCAGCCTGGGCAAAGAAGGCGCGCTCTTGCCGCTGGAAGAAGCCGCTGGTGGGGCCAGGTCGCATCTCGGGGAAGTTGGCGGGGGACGCGGGGGGAAAGAGGGCCATGAGCTCATGGCCGGTGGGTGGCGCGGGGTACTTGCGCGGGGTGGGGTTGGCGTCCTGGGTGAGGTTGACGTCTGTGAGGGATCAGCGGGGGCGACGGGGCAGGGAGGGGGGAGTCACCTCGCAGCGAGCTGGGGGAGAGGGGGCGCCTGGAGGAGAGGACCTTGGGGGGGGGGCTGCGCTCGGGGACGGTGGTGGTGGAGGCGGAGGAGGAGGAGGGGGAGGGGGAGTGGGTGGCAACGGGGCGGAGATGGAAGGACATGGCTGGACGGGGATGTTGGGAGGACCTTTAGGGATTATATAGTATGGATCGACGGAGGTCAGGGCGGGGAATCCGGTTTTAGAACCGCATGTTGGAGGATGTTCATATCCCCCAGTGAGCGATGGACTGTCTCCGGTCCGCTTGGTCACTTGGAGAGTTGCGCTGCGCTGCCACGAGGTCGCCCCGTAAGCGAGCGGGTCGTGCCAGCGCGCATTGACTCATCGAAACGCAGCCAGATCAGGCCAGATCTCACTCGCTCATTTCCTTGTTGATTTACCGATCCATGCAATAAAATGTAGCACGCCCTCTGATGCCGGCCATCGTCCGCATCACCTTCGCAGGTTCTCCCCGCGTTCCTTTCGCTGTCGGTAACTTCATGCCCCAATCGGCCCTCGCCGTCTCTTCCACCGGGCGTCTCATCCACGCGCCTCTCCTCCGAGACACCCCTCCCACTCCTGACCATCCAGTTTGGTCTTCTTTTGACGCGCTCTTCCTCTCACACCCTGTATGATCCTATCCTTCGGCATTTTTACTCTCTTGCGCGGCCAGGTCGGCCCCATCGCTCCCAACTCGTCCCGACCTGTCAGTGGGAGATCTCCCAGAAACCATCATGTGTCGACAAATTTACTTCTTCTTACCGCCGCATCTGGGCGATCTTGCTCTAAATCTCAGCTCGTCCCTCTCACCCTGGGACAGCTCCTGTCATGCCGCAATCACTCGACGCCAACCCCCTTTACGGCCATGTCACTACGTTATGTCCTATTATTCATTTATCACCCATCCCTTTCATATCACCGACTCATCACTAGTACGACATCCTCCCTAGTCCCGTCCGTCGTCTCGCGTGTGAACCCTTCTCTCTGTCCTATCAACTCTGCTGGGAATAGCGTAGCGGCTATTTCGTTTCCCCACCCTCTCGGCCGCTCTTGTTGCTTCTTTCAA
This sequence comes from Tylopilus vinaceipallidus, assembly GCA_038089215.1. NCBI lineage: Eukaryota > Fungi > Basidiomycota > Agaricomycetes > Boletales > Boletaceae > Tylopilus > Tylopilus vinaceipallidus. Next base: position 2,585 of record JBBPKK010000283.1, read on the forward strand.
TAATCATCGTCCACTTCCGCCTTTTGGGTCATCTTGCTTCAATTAGGCAACTATTGAAAGTCGTATATATGTCGGGAACGACGTGCTTCGCGATTATCGCGCACATCTGAATCCGTTCTCAAGCCCATACCGTAGATCTGGCGTCATCGCCAAAATGAATGTTCCTTGGAACACGCTCATCAGGCCCTGTGTCCATTTTCCATCATATGGAGCCTATCTGCCACGCTCCCGCAGCCTTGGTCGGCGTTCTCGTGCCAAAGGCGATGTCTCAGTCCCTCCAAATCGTCCGACGTGGACGCTGTCTAGAACCGGGGTCGGTGAGATCCCACTTGTCGTGACGTATCCTGATCCGTGCTGGGTCTCGATTCTGTTATTACGTGCCTACCTGTGCCGAATCGTCGCTGTCCCGACCGACCGAAGGCGGCTTCCCTTGTACCGAGCGACTTGGCATCGCACTAGGTCCAAAGGAGGGTTAGATGTCCTCCACACAACCGCGGGGAGATCCCAATTCGTCATTAGGATCGGTGTGTATGTACACATACTTATCCTCGTATGTACGCCACAGGAATGATCTTGCCACACCCTATATGCAATACCGCGTATGGGAATCAATGACATAATCGGCCGTCCACACCAGTTTCGATCTCATGGCCAGCCACGACGAACACCTTTTTTACTAGCAACGATCAAGTAACGACGATACCCACACCCACCATGGTCGAGAAGACGCTGAGTACAGGAACGCTCAATCTGCGATTCATGCAAAATGCCCGGCAGGCACAGCAGCTCCCGCGCCTCGAACCCGAACAAGCCCATGTCAAGGACGACGCAGAGTGGGAGGTACCACGCGAGATCAGGGAGGCATGGGCAACGAGTGCTTATCACGGCGAGAAGGCGTGAGTTTCTGTTCGCGCTTTGTGTATGGCTGACAATGTCAATTTACCCTCCCTCGTGTTTTGGACTTTGTGGTATTAGTGTTACTTACGAAACGTCTTACCTTCCATTTCTCTTCCCTTCCTTTCATGATACGCCTGCTGCGGACGGGCCGTCATCTTTATCTCCTTCAAACACATTGCGTCCACGAGGTCGGCGAATTTTTAACAAACGCGGCGAGGAAATTACCCAGCAGGTCCGCGGTTCTTCCTTACATCATATGATCACCAAGCTAACCATCGTGGCCTCGTTGCCAGGCCTCGAGTTCTACAACAGACGCCGCATCTCCAGAGAATATAGACCAAGAGGCAACCGAACAGACTAAAAAGAGCCGACCCCACTCGATATCATCCATCGGCATGGCTTCTCTTTCAGCAAGGCAATCAAAAAAGTCCAACAAGGATCCTTCCAAGGACGCGAAAAACGTTATATTCGACATCTCCGGCGTCGGTACTGACTTGCGACAATCCTCCTCGATGCGAGGCGCTCCGTTCCTGCGACCCTCTGGTGTCGACGGGCCGGCAGATCCGGCCAAACCTTCTGCTTCTACGAAGACGGCATTTCAGTCGTCAAGCGAAGCTACGAATTCTTCGAAATCAAAGGTGAAAAGGTCTCGTACGTCAGGGGAAGCAGACAAAGCAAAGAAGAAGTCGAAACTGACACTAATTGAGTAATCGAACGAAACCCCCCCAAGTACGTTCTTCGGTTGCCGAGGCGCAGATGGATACTCATACCGATCTGCGAAGTGGTCGACGGATCGCATCTAACGTCCAGGATCGACCGTTATTGCTCGTTCTCTTGCACCTCCTATGTATTTTTCCCTCGGTGGTTCCATTACAGCATGCTGTCGCCCAAAATCGGATCCCCTTGCACACTTGCGGCATTCTGCTATGTCATCATTTGATATGATTAAGACGCTTATGAAACTTTATCGGCGCGTCGTTGATGGCGTTGATCCCGGTCTGCCGCGTTTTTCATCCCACCGTCCAATGTGAAAAAGAAGGTTCGTACCTTTGATAGCCCTGCCCGCACTTTTTTCTCAATAGAACTTCTTTATGTCGTGGAACGATGGCCACGTCATACTCTTCAATTCTGTGCATGTATGTATTCAGGCGGCCGCACTGCGGACATACAGCGCGTCCCCTTCACCACATGCCATACACTTTTCCCGTCCGATTCTGTGGTAGTCAACTGGGTGACAACTCGTTTCCGTTGCTTGGACGCACTGTCTGGGGAGTATGGGCCGGCATAGCAGTATCTACCTGGCCCGCATGCCTTGTGCCAATTTATCGCCACTCTTCCGGCCGAGTTCCCAGCTATCCGCGATGGCTCAGCGTTACAGGTGTTTTTTCACTCTAACCCCGTTGGGCATATCCATTCCGAGTGACGTTGGCTTGTCCGAGCACTCGCTAAAGATGCGAACATTCAAGAAATGACGACAAGAAGTGCATTGCATCATCATCCATGCCGTTTTTCGAAATCTCAGGGGGTGGGGCGCACGCTGCCAATGTCCACTGTTCCGGAGAGGCGTTACGGTAACCACGTTGGCAGAGAGAAAACGCGCCCGTTTCCTATTACCAAATACGTGATGGTTGGAATGCAGAATCGTCTTCCTTTTTTTCGTTTTCTTTTGGGCCAGGGGTGGGGTAGGGGATGTCGCGTGTAAACCACCCGCTGAAGGGGGCGTTCAGGGTTACGGGTTTGCACCAGGTCCGATGTCCCTCCGATGTGACCTGGTATGTACACGGATCCGTTCAGCGATGATATCACATCTGCCAGAATACCGATGTAGATGGGTTGGCCAGGTACAAAAAGCCCCGTCCGTCCAGCGTTGTTTCACTGGGCCTTGCCTGCATGCGAGCGAAATCGCGAAGCAGGCCAAGTTGGGGTCCGCGACGGTGGTCTCACCGCGGCGTTGACGGGACGACCGCGAGCGAGCGAGGGAGGGCGGGCGCATCGGTGCGAACGCTCGAATTCGAACGTGGTCCGAACTGGCCGAGATACGCCTTGGCTCTCCATGGATCGAGATGCGTCCTCTATCTCGGCGACAAAGCGGGGGAGGCGCTCCGAATCCCAGTTCGTCGACCCCTTCTGGCTTCGTCTTCTTCTCGCCCTTCCGCTTCTGTGGGCGAGCGATGTGGTGTGGGCGTCACGGACGGCTGGGGCTCTTGTTTCGACACCGTGTTTGCGTGTCCCCGACGGCGCGTGCTGATGTTCCGGTCGAATGGCATGCCACCCGCGGGCGGAGCTGGCTCGCACTTGACGTCACCGCCGCACGTGACGGACGATAAAGCAAATAGACGGCGGCAGTGCAGCAATCCGAACGTGCTGAGCTGCCAACGCAGGCTCAGCGCTTCTTTGCGCTAGCCCCAACCGGGGATCGCAGGCGCATATGACCTCCTGTCACACAGGGGTCGTCGAGAAACGAGGTACCGGGCGGATGACAGCAACCCTTCACGTACACCCCTTCGGATTCCATGCCAAGGCGAGATAAGGGCTCGAAGAGCGTTTTGAGTGAGCGATAAGTGCTCATCCAAGGATGGCGAACGCCCATCGTGATGCTGCTCTCACGCTCACAGGCCAAACCGTCAGGTGTACGACACACTGCACCACGCGTGCAGAACGAGATAAAAGTAAAATAGAATAAAAATGCAGGGTGTGCGAACGGCATAAATAACGCGCTACTGTAATGAAGTTCATAAAGATACTCGCTTGTGCGTTTCGTTCGTCTTGGTCGTGGTGATCACATGCCCAAACGGTCGTTCGAAAGGGGGGGAGGGGCAGGGAAGCGAGCGAACCTTTGTGTCCTGATTCGTTGGTCAACCTTTTTTTCAAAATAATTCCCTCGGTGTTCCTGCTTTTTTCTCATCCTTGCGGCACCGCGCGTTAACGTCGGCAGGCACGGACAGGGGAGACGAGGCGTGGTCATCGATCGTCGTTCGTCTGCATTGGGAGGCTGCTCCCGCTTGCGGTATAGTAGTGGCGGTCATACGACGAGCTGCCGGTCCCTCTCCCATCGTGTCCAGGCAACAGCTCGCCACGCTCGTTGACCCGCACGCCCGTCCCGCCGCTCGAGAACGAGAGGTACGCCGTACTGAGCGAACCCTCCGTGCTCACAGGCACGCCCAAGAAAGAAGACGCGCCAGACGCGCCTCCGACCCGCACCGAGGAGAACTGCGACACGGGCGTCCTCGATCGCACGGAATGGCGTGCCACAGAACCCGTCCCCGTCGAGAGCGTGCCCGTAGCTTCCCGCGATCCGAGGGACTCGATGGTCGCCATGCGGCGCACGAAGCCGCCCATCATGGCAACATACTCCTCTTCCTCGCCGCCGCTGTCCTGCTCCCGCTCCTCCTCGTCCTCCCTGGATAGCGAGGACCGCGGTTCGGACCATACGTCAGGAGATGCCGGTCCGCTCGGAATGGCACGCCGGTGTCCTTGTGAGAGCCCGCGCTCCTCCTCGTCCTCACACGACGACGACCCGGCATATCTATCCGGTCGCTGGGGGTTGTACATGTCCAGATAAGGATAAGTAGGTCCGGAGGCGCCATAGCCATAAGCGTACACGAGGGCTTCCTCGTCCTCCCTGCGTTTTTCTTTGACGGATCCGCTCTCGTCGTGGGTGTGCAGCGACGCCTCAAGGGTCATGCTGGCCACTGTGGGGTGGCGAACGTGTGCATTCTCCCATGTCAGGCTGGTCTTCTTGCCATCGGGGTGACCGCCGGTGCCACGATGGCCAGGCTTCCAGGACGTGCTCGATCGGATCTCAGATGCATCACCGGTGCGCATGGAACCACCGTGCCTTTCTGAACAAGAGGGGATATCAGACAACATTGTGTCCGACGTCGCTGATGTGATCGAAATATGTTTCGTCCGTCGGAGCATGTGGGGTACCGAGGACAACGTTGTGACAACATTGACAGGTTGTGTCTGGAACGGCGCGTCAACCCCGCATGGCATCTGCCAGAATCCGTGGTTGGGCACATGCGTGGAACTAGACGTCCTACGGGACGTGGGTGGTGAGATCATGGGAAGCGAAACGTCCCTGGGAGGAGGTGTGGAATGAGAACGAGAATGACCCGTGCATGAGGTCGAGGGCGTGAGCGTGCTGATTGAGTTGGACTTGGGCAACGTGGTGTGGGACTGATTGAGTGTTTGGTTAGAATCTTCAGATCGCGTGAACTTGAGCGTTGATTTCGAAAGGCGGAGTGGAGATGTGGCGGAAAGAGGTGAGATATATTCGGAATCAGATGGGAAGTATGAAGAATACTTGGGGCCATTCCCCTCGGGGTTAGGGTGTCGTGTTCCGTCAAATGAACGCAATGTATAGATAAATGAAAACTGAGGCAAAGTACGATCAGCGAATCCCCCACATCCTGGTCAGCACCAAACTTACGACCAGTGTCAACGTCACCACAACTCGCAGTACTGCCGCAACTATCCAGTCAGCGAGGGTTGCCGTATGACATGGAGAAGTCGCCGTATTCGTAGTTGATATGTACCACGAAACATCAATGTCCCACTTGCAGAACTGACGGGGATGCCAAGTCAAGACAAGAACGAGATTCATCACAGCAGCCGCAGACAACATAAGGAGATAAGATACACGGAGCATCAATCTCGAGTACCGCCAAGCACGGGGATGACTCTGCTGAGGTAACAGTGACATCGAAATCGACGTGATCACGAGAGCCACTGCGAGTGCGGACGTGATGCCCAGGGCAAAAGCACATACTCGTTGTGGGCCACCCAAGCCGTCGGCAAACGCAAGGAAATAACGAACAGTGCTGTACGTTCCCCAGATACCTTTGGGTTGCGCGTTACCGACGGTGCGACATACCCGTAAAGCGAAGTACTTACCGAATAGAAGTTCCAACGCAATGTTGATAGCATGCAAGCGGCGAAGCTTCATTTTGGTTTTATGATCTTCCGAGGTTTTCTGTTCGGCAGCCGAGATTGGATCACCCAGTAGATTGAGTCCAAGATCCCAACCAGACGTCGGTCCATCAGGATGAACAGGTTGTCGTTGAATGAGATCCTGAAAGGCGACGGACGCAGATAGCTGGCTCGTTGGACTCTCGTCTCGTTCAGGAGCGGTATGGAGGAAGGGGGCAGCGGAACGCAAGGCAAGATCATAATCTTTGTCTGTAAAGAGCGCACGGTGTAGGTTGAGAGCGGCCATGGCTTACAAGTGAGCGTGCTGGCTTAGTGGGCCTGGAGGAGGATACGCAGCAAGATCGTAAGTTCACAAAGGATGGAGGTGGTGAACAAACACCACGAACCTTGTTCTACCACAAGTTGTGCTAACGCGCTGTCAAGGCTTGCCCTATATCAACCACGCTCAATTTAATCATCATAATTCCTCGTCAGTGTGCAACGACATGGGGACTTTGACTGACCTACTACTGGCTGGGGAGTCGACCCTAAAAGTAAGGGTACCAACTGACAGTGTGATGTTCAACATGCCCATGCTGACCCTTTTTGATTTTTATAACACAAAGCCGAAGGTTCTGTGTCAATTAGCCAAGCGCTTGAAGCTGCATCTTCGCGCACAATGCAGCCGACTCGGAAGCCAATCACGATGCGGAATTATGATTCATATCACGTAAAAAGAATTGAAAATGAGCCGGCTAGATATCATTGTCTATCAAATTTAGGTAAACAGTGAGCATGATAAAATCAATCTATCCCCCTTTCAGAACCACTTTCGTCACTCACGACACAGCAGCCTTGACCGCGTCAAACTCCTCTCTGCTGAGGTCGAACAAATGGTCCGTGGGCGAGACGTCGAACATGGTGCGCAGGCTTTTTTTCTGCATATCAGAGAATTTACCACCGCACATTTCTGAATACGTGTGAAGGAGCCTGTATAAGATACATTAGCAAGCACCAACGGAAAGGTAACCACTAACCTCATAACGTTCTCTTGGAACTCAGGGTCTCGTTCGTTCTCACCGTCTGGACCGAAAGGAACGGGCTCTATTAACGCGGATATGACTGCGTTCAACAGCGAGCCGTTCGATTCACTGTCTCTTTGTAGTGCTTCCATGGTTGCCGGAAATGTTGATACAGATGCCGGATCCGAGAGCATGGATGCGTGAGAATTGGGATGAACCGGTGCATTTGCGGAGGACGCGGTCTGGACACTGACAGGTGTGTCCACAGTCTCTCCAGATGCTGGGGTCAGTAATGTATTAATGAGGAAAGCCGTCTTGCGCCGTAATGTAATATCTGAATCTGTCACAACGTATCATCATAGGCTAGCGGGACAGCACGAACCGACCTACCTACGAGAGAGTTGCGTAGCACATCCCAGCCCCGTAATTCAGTGAACTTTTTGACTGCGGCGGCGTTGTGCTTCAATAGGCCCGACAACGCGTACATGGCTTTCGAACGAGTACCAGGAGAGTTGAAAGAGGGTGACAGGCATGCGATGATGGCAGGAATCGGATCTAGGGACGAATACTGTCAAGATCAAACGTCGCTGTCAGCCCCGATAAAAGTTTGAGGCCGAGGTAGGGTTTATTTGACTTACGGCTAGTTGTGCCGCAGGATTGTTCTGCAGCGCGGTCCCTAAGACCCAAAGAGTTTGTAGCCGTAAACCATCTGCGGTGGAAGGAAGACCGAGAAGGCCATGTAAAGGTTCCCACATCTGCAGCTTTTGTAGATCTACAATGCAATGAATACCACGTGCAGTCGGATGGAAGTCACATACCGTTAGCGTTATCAATGCTCTCCACGAGCTGTCGCGTGTGCGGATCAGTTTCGGAAGGTCTGTTTGGTTTCGCGGGAGCAGCACACCATTTCCAAGTCATCCATGGCTGCTATTCGTTGATCTTCGTCCTTGAAAGCATCGAGAGCAACATCGAGGGCTTCTTTCATTAGCTGTGCATCTGGTTTGCCGAGGATGTAGTCGATGATGGCTGGGTCGAGGTCTTTGCTCTCCGTGACAGACGCGCGTTCGCCTGGCGCAGAGTGTTCAATACCCCACCGCAAAAGAGACTCCATGATCAGTTTCCTCGGCCAATCTGGTCTGCTTATAAGCAGTGTCGTCTTCGACATCATACCAGAAAGATCTACTCCTGTCTAGCCGGTTCGGCAGGCTCGGCACCCGTTCGGAGCTTGTCTGGGTTTTAATTCACCGGTGGGACCATCTTTCCGCTCTTTTGCTTGTGCAACTCGCATGTGGACCTTGGGTGAGTTTTTCAGTTCCGACTCGCTTGTAGTGATAAACTTTTCTATACCATACGTTTTACCACATTCCGAATACATTTTGTGGACAAAACATTGATTTCAGCCTTGTCTGACCTCGTTGTAGTCGTTTGGTCGGGCATACACTGACTGTCATTCCTAGATGAGACTGCGGTGCTGTTGAGCAGTTAATCTTGTTCGTGCGCAAAAGGTGTGTGATCCGTCAGTCGCTATCATGTCTTTCCGATGAGATTTATTCGATGGGCGGACTGATGGGGCTCTTGCAACTGTGTCCCCTCGTGTACAACTGGGGATGGCGAGGGCCCTTGTGGAAATGCATCGAAATCTGATCCTTCTTATTCGCCGTCGTTGTACAGCCACTCACTACCATCTTGCAGGATTCTTTGGACAGCCACGGCTGGATTCTATCATGTCATTACCATGTTGGTTTTGGATAATGAAGTCGTGTTTCTGCCTCGCGTGTGCACTGCAGGAGATTCATTGGCCGTAGAGGGGAGCGCTGGAGTCGCGCGGTGGGATGTGCGGATACAGCCACTGAGCAGGTATATAGCTTTGTACTCCCTGGCACGTAGTCTCGCGACCACGAAATGCATCGCAGAGTCGCCCACACCGTCGCGGCGGTCATTCCACGCACATATTCAACGGAGAGGCTTGCGAGGCTCCAAGATCCCGCAAGAGTGGCCGCGGAGCAGACCAACTATTACGGGACAGAAGATGTCTATATTCCCCGACAGGAGAGTTCCGAGTTGAGCGGCTACGACCTGACGACGCACGACGACAACGACCAGCAGCACTGGAGACGTCTTGATTCGCGCGGAGAGAGTATCCTGAGCGGTTTGGAAGGTCCAGGTGAAGAGGAACACGATAGGATGATGCGGAGCCCGGAGAGCATCGGTGTTTCTCTCCACAGGGTAGTAGAGGAAGACACCGAACCCCCCGCGCCCCCGGACCCCAGTGATCAGCAACTTGGGTTGGAGGACATCGAGGACGCTCTTGAATGGGAGCTGGAAGAAAATGGACTGTACGGAGGTGCGTATCGGGCTCAGCGTCTTGCCTTTCTGCTGATTCCGTCGATCGTCGCCTGCCACAGGATCATACAGGCGACTCCTGGCACTGTACACGTTCGTGCCAGTGTCGGCGCTGATCACCTTCGCAGTCCTTGCAATGCTGCCATATTTTGTATGGCCTCACTCGAGTTCTCCATCTCGCTATCCACCCCTCTTCCCTTCACCTCTCCCGGAGATCCTCCTGTCGTCGGCTATGTTCACCCTCGCGCACCAGCTACGCCTTCCTCTTTACGCTGTGTCTTCGCTTCTTCTACGCCCCGACATAGCCTCGCTTCTAACCACCTTCTTACACGCGTTGCTCGTGAATCTCTTGCGCCTCGCGTCCCTTGCGTTGCTGCGTGTCCGTCACAACATGGACAGTCTCAAGCCAACGTGGCAGGACTCGTCCTTTCACACGGTATGGTGGCTTTCTTTGAATATCGCAGAGGTCTCGGTGGCCCTCACTCAAAGCTATCAACACATCGCGCTGTATCGTGATGTCATGGTACCCCCCGGTAGAGAACGCGAGTTTTTGGCACGGCTCAAGGATGGGACCACACCCGCACAGAGTAACGGAGACTCCAATGGATGGCGCGACTCCTCCGAACCATTACCAGACGATTCTCATGATGATCTGGAGGACCAAGCCGGGCAAGATACGCACAGAATTACGAATGCGCTCGATACACGCATCCAACACAATTTTGACAAGTTGGTCGCCATCAAGGCGAGGGAGGAACTCCAGGGCATATACGGCGTTCCGCCGATCGTACGTCCTCGCTTATAATACTCGGCCGATATCGCGTCTGACGTTTGTGCCAATAGAAAATCCCCGTCTTCGTATCGTGTTTACAGCGATTCGATTCGATCATCCTCTCCGTCGGTCTCACGCTGCTCGTCTCGTCGGCTTATCTCCGCTCGCCTCTCTCCGTCCCGGTTGCGGATAGTAGGATTCTTCCCTACCCTATCATCTCGCATAAGCCCTTCATCGTCACCTTCCCGATCGTGATGTTTATCCACTCGTCTCTGGCCTCTCTTTATACGCCCATGATTCTCCCACGTATCGGCATCCATACTGCCGCGTACGTTAGTGTTCTCGTCAGTTTGATGTGTTTCTTTGCAGGCCTAGCGGTGTGGGGGGCGCTCTCGTAACCCCGTGAGGGGGTGCGCTCGCTAAATGCAGAGCGGAGGGAGAGCTACGGTCAAATCTAGACCACCGGGCTCGTTATCTATTAATGAGGTCCCCTTACGGACTCTTGGGCAAATGTGACAAGGTTAACTTGTCGTTGCGTGATTCCGCAAGCGCGGAGGTGATGCAGCGGCCCAGCGGCTGTCCGTTTGAACACACGCTCGCAAGTCGCGCTGGATTCGGGATGTATGAAGGTCGATTAAACTGCCTGAGCGTCCGACGTGGCGTAATGCGAATGTTAATGTACAGCTTCTGCAGTCCGTAAATGTGTTCTAGGCGTCCTGCAGCTATGCGTAATCGTCGCCATCTCCGTTGAACATCCCCCCTGCCCACCGGGCGAGGGCACACCCCGTCGCACCGAACAAGAATGACCAATCGAACAAGCCTCCGAATAGCGAGTACTGCGGGAGAGAAGTGAACAAGTTGACGTCAGCGTCGTTCCCCCTGTCCGACGAGGCATGGGCAGGGGGGAACATCGTCCGCAGCTGGACCAGTGTAGTGAGAAGATAGATGCCCTGAAATGAACAATCATCACATCGACGCGTTCTCTCTTGAACGGGACGTGGGAAGCCATACCATGAGCTGTGCTAATAGAAGCAACATCAGAGAGGCGGACATGTTGCGAGATGTAACTCGGAACGCCTGATTACGGGGGGATGGGGCCATTTCAATCGCGCGTCGCGTGCTCGTTGTTTATTTCTCGGAACGCTCCGACTTACCTTGGTGACGCCTCTGAGGACCACTCGGACGCTGCTAAAGATGATGGCCCCCACAAGGACGAGGCTGATCTGCCTGGACAACGATGGAACGTCTATGTTTGGCTTTCCGACTGCAGCTGGCAGGAGAGAGAGCAGGTAAGCGAAAACGTGTGCGATAATATCCCCGTAAGAGGACGTGTTGTCGTCCACGGTCGACGGTGGCGATAGTAGATTCACGACAGACTGGCAGGGGGACGAAACGCATATCAGTCGAACGGCGGAGTCTGGACGTCACCATGGCCACTTGCACTGAACACCCTACACGCGCAGTAGACCGCCCATACCCTGCTGAGAATTTTGCCACGGATGGACAGCGCGAACTCAGCGTTTTCACGGGTGCGTTTCAACGCCGCGACCCTTGTCGTCATTTGTGATTCGAGCGCTTGGAGGCCGATAATTTCTTGTTGCAAAGAACCCTGATCTAAAGAGGCGAGTATAAGGGTACGTCACCCGCGCAGTCGTTCGAAAGGCACGAAAGCTTACGCGCATCACGCTTAAAAGTCACGCGTGAGAGCCAGGAGGCGTCGGTTTGGGGCTGTCATGGCTCCTCAGCCACATGCTACAATGAGTAGGGTGGCTCACACCTTGGAAGCGCCATGCACGTCGAGATCGCGGGTACGTTCACGTAAATCAGATCGCACCCGCTCGAGGGCATTCTCCGCCGAAGCAATGGAAGCTGCGGAAGGGACGGTCCTTTTTTTTTTTGCCATATGGAAACAGTGGGCTGTGAGGGATTTGGTTCGGTCACATTAACATCAACGACATACACCTTGTATGCAAACATGGCCCATGCGGCATTGACGGCACCCAGACCTGATAGAAGCCCGAGAACAATAGTTCCGAGGACCACCAACCGAGCAGATGTAGACGTGAGAGGGTTGTGCGACGTAAATTCGGCGGGAAGTGGGACGAATGACAGGACAAAGACAAACAGAGCGACGGGGAGCACAAATGCGATAGCCCGGATGTTGAGAAGGTTAGGAGTCTCTACAGGGTCCGATGAATGGTCACCAGTCATGTGCCACATGGCGTGCAGGGTGATGAGACGGACCTGAACGGTATGTGAGAACCATGCAGAAAGAGGCCGGGATGAATACGATAATTGTTGATAGTAAGAGGAACAGGGAAGCCCTCCACGTGTATAGTCTGACGCTGGGTACGACAGTGTCAGTCAGAACACGCCGGGTTTGTGCAAACACTCACTAAGGATCGAGAAGGCCGAAACCTTGGCACAGCAACATCGCGAACAACATACAGCATTCCGTGAAGCAGATAGAGAAGGCTGATTGCGCAAGAGTGGAGTGCCATGCCTTGGCTGAATTCGACTTGGGCGCTGTCGCTAACTGCGGAAGGGTCTCCTGCGCAGTAGGTGCAAGGCACCCGAGGTCATTATATGGCCCTCTTTTTAGGAACACGCGACAGCATAGAAAGATGCAGGCACTGGCACAGCGCTGATCAGAATGTGACATGCGACAACGCAAGTACAAACCTTGCTCCGAGTAACGATAGCCCTGCTAACAGCTTGAACATGGTGGACGAGAACAAGACATGTAACCCTAACCTCGGTGTAGGGTTTCGGCACTGCCCCACGTGCTACGGATAGCTGTACAGCCGCATTCTTGACTGCTCACGACAGCACGGCGTCGACGACAACGGCGACGGCAAGCAACGACATGAACGAACCAAGCAACAAGGCAGAACCTACAACAAAAGTCGACAACGAGCAGGCATCCGGGATTAGCATTTCGCATTCCCAGCCGCCTCAGCCTTTGGTGAGAACCCAAATTTAGGGTGGTTCTGTGCCTTCGGTTCACTGACGCTGTGTAGCAAGAGATCATTTCCGCTGCACAGAGAGGCGACCTTACCACCATACAACAGCTCATCGAATCGGGAAATGCCACCGTGAATGACAGAGACGGCCAGAATGTGTTCGTCGTGCCTAATGTTCCCTTACCGTGCTCATGCTAACGTCGTTGGACAGCACGCCGCTCCACTGGGCTGCGATTAATGCTCAGCTCGCTACCTGTCGATACTTGATCGAACAAGGCGCGGAGGTCGATGCTATTGGTGGTGATCTCCAGGCAACTCCTCTCCAATGGGCGGCACGAAATGGCTACCTATACATCGTACACCTCCTCATATCGAATAACGCCGACCCTACCATTTCGGACTCGCAAGGATACAACGCCCTGCATCTGGTTACGCACTCCTCATCCGTGATGCCGCTGCTATATCTACTCCATCAACCAGTCAACGTGGACTCTCGGGATCTGCAAGGACACACGTCTCTCATGTGGGCAGCATACCAGGGAGATGCGCTCTCCGTCGACTTGTTGTTGAAACACGGCGCAAATCCGAATCTGAAGGACGATGCTGGGCTTACACCCCTCCATTGGGCTGTGGTACGAGGAAATAGGGTCACCCTTCGTCGGCTCGTAGAGATGGGTGCGGATGTCCATGCAAAAGATGCAGAAGGACGAACCCCCAGAGACATGGCCGTCGAGCTCAAAAGCTTGGGTGCCTGGAAGCGCGGCATGGAGGAGGGTGGTATGTCCGAATTTGGCGTCAAGAAAACGAGGCCACTAAACGAAGCGAGTGTCTTTGCTCGGCATTCTACTCCTCTGCTGATGTTCTTGATAGAGGAATACCAGGATTGCCATTTTTGTGTTACCCTCGTTATTCTTGTACATTATCTTTACCACCTTGAGCATCCTCCCTTGGTATACCGGTATAGTACTCTCAATGGCCGAGTTTTTTGCTATGCATCATGTAAGTTCAACCTCTTTGGGATTGGTTCCAATGTATTTACAATCTTCCCAGATCGTTACGCGCGTCCTTCTAAACAAGGACAGTTATACGGGGACCGTCAGTCAAAGCCCATATTTTGCGGGTATTATCGCTGCATCGATGCTATGGGTTGGGTATGGCTGGGCTACCAGACTTGTCCGAGGTAATGGCCGTCATGATCCCAATGTCGATCTATTCTCACAGCACTATCTTTTCCAGAAACGCCGGAGCATCCATTCATCCACCTAGCTTTTGCACTCGTATTTGGCCTGTGTGCATACAACTTTTTCCGAGCAATCACCCTTGACCCGGGCACATGCCCTCGGCCGGCGAACGACGGAGAGTTGAGAGCTGTATGTGGAGTCTCTGCATTTTCAAATGTGCGATGTCATAAAATTGGTGCAGATAATAGAGGATCTAGCCTCAGAAGGGCGATTGAATGGCCAAACATTCTGCATCCAGTGCATGGTGAGTGTCATTGTGTGCTATGTTGTCTCGCTGACAAGCTGCATTCAGGCAAGAAAGCCCCTCAGGTCGAAACATTGTCGCGTGTGCGACAGGTGTGTCTCGCGAAGTGACCAGTAAGGCGTTTGTCAGTCAGTCCAGTTCTTATCTAATATCGACCACGTCAGCCACTGTCCATGGGTGTGGAATTGCGGTTCGTTCTGCTGTCTGCCAGAGTACACGATCACTAATTCTTCTGTCCTAGTTGGTGCAAATAATCACAGGCAATTCCTCTTATTTGTGACAACTCTCATCATCGGAATCTCCTTATTTGACTACCTCAGTTATGAATGTAAGCGACCAGCGTATTTTTGTGATGCCTTCCTTTACCATATGTTTTAGTCTTCAGCAACGTCCTTTCAAATGGAACTATACCTAGTGACTGTTCACCCATCCTATGCGTCCCAGCATCCAAGGACGCATTCCTTCTTTCCATCGCGTTATGGTCTACGCTGCAACTCACCTGGACATCCGTACTCCTCGTGACACAGTACTGGCAAGTTGCCCGTCAATTGACCACATTCGAAGTCTCCAACCTCGGACGATACGGTTTCATGGGCGGTCGCGGGAGCCTCGCAGCGGGTGGGGGTGGTGCGGGGGTTCAGATGGGTCATCGCCACCACCATCACCAACATGCGCCGGGCTCTGAGCGGAGCGACGAGGACAGCGAAGCGGAAAGTGGTGGACACAAGCATAATCACCGACATGGGAGTATCCTCACCATGGTGACCGCACCAGGCACATGTGGCGGGTTCTTGCTCAACCTCCTCGGACTGGACAGGTTTACGCGGGGAAGGGCCGCGCATGGGCTCGCGATCGCGTCGTCGGGCGCACGTGCACGGAATCCGTTTGACACGGGAGTTGTGAAAAACTGCAAGGATTTCTGGACGATGGGGAAGGAGCTAGGGGTCGAATATGGACAGCTGTACGACGTCCCATCCGAAGGGTTCGAGGAGGCGAAGCGGAAGAAGGAGATGGAGAGAGGCGAGGTGGACCACGAGCACGATCCAAACAGTGGGAGAGGCAAAGGCCTCTTGGCGACGCTTGGGTTGCGGATGGGAGGATCGAGTCGGAGGGGGTATGAGCCGCTCAGCCAAGTATAGCCGCTTGCCACGCCGATTGTTCCAGTGATGCCGCCCGCCACCTTCTCGGGTTCATCTGTATTCTTGCCCCTGATCTTTTGCATGTGTTTTTGTTACGACAATAATTCTGATGACCTGCGAAGAGGCTGGGCCTGTGATTCCCCTTGCATGTTTCCTGTTCTACGCACATAGCCAATATTCACTCGGCCGAGAGGCATCGACATCACCTGCTCAAATCGACATTTACGGCTGGGACAGAACTTCCCAGTGCTAATCCTGCTCTTGTCACGACTAGCGGTCAGTTACGATCGTATCACACTCGTGTCCAAATCGTTCCACATGATCGGCGAAGTACAAAAGAAAAACAACTGGCCCACGATTCAACTATCGTGTGCCTGCTTGCTTGGTGTTCGAGACTTATGATACAGTGCTTGCAGGCAGAGATTGCACTCGCATCTTTTCGGGTCATGGGTAACTGGCGGTCGTCAGAATGGCGCTCGGAAACCACGTGAAGCCCCCCGGCGGTGGGTATGACGGTCAATGTCCGAACAAGACATATTGTGACGCCGGATCGGAACCGGAGATCTTGGCCATCTTCGGGGCGATGATCAAGAAACGCGCGCGCACAGATATCACGGAGCGAGCGCTTTGGTGATTTCGTGATCAGAGCGGGGTGAACCCCATCGAGTACCAAGGAGAAATTGTGATAGGACAAAATGAAAACGAGGGTAGAGATCAACGTTGCGTGACAAGCCGCACTGCCTTGGGATGGCCCGATTTTTGGATGATCCTGATTGCTAAGTGTTTGCGTCCAAGATAGTGTTGGCGGAGAGAAACCAACGTACTTACCCCGATGGCTCTGGGGCGCTCCTATACTGTGGGTAGAATCAAGTGGTTGTGGAGTGAAGCTACAGAGAGTACCAGGTTGCTGTGCTGTATGACAGCCAGTTTGAGGGGGGTATCAACAGATGTCAGGAGTCCTGGGGTCGGAAGGATGGCTGCGTCCAATGGCCCAACAATAGAGACGGTCCGTCACGTTCGGCAGTTGGGTCCAGGGGTCGATTTCCGTAAACCTGCGCACCACAAAGATCACGATTCGACCGGAGCCGCGGTCATACTTATGCCACCTCTTGTTTTTGACGAGTTCACACGGAGCGCTCGTATGCCAACATGATATTGTCTGTGGCAGTAAGTTAGTAACATTAATAATTACGGTGCGTTTGGCTGTGAGTGTACCCGCAAGTATGAGTAGTAGTACGTCATCCAAAAGAGTCTGGAACTTGGTCCTTTCCGGCAGAGTCCGGCAAAGGAGTTGGCAGCGGTCTGCAGTGGTCTCACATTTCCAAGGTTACCGACCCCCGGCTTTCAGCTGCAGCGCTCGGGAATATACTAAACTACGATGACGGTGTTGGACGGAGGGTGTTGCTCCTCCTTGGCTGTAACCTCGTCGCGGCCCATCGGGGGTACTGGTCACGCGTCACGAGCCCGAGTGACGTGTCGAAATTTGTCGTTTGTAACGTGTCACAAGGCAAAGTGCCGAGTTGGTTTGACGGTCGTATATTGAGTAGTGAAGTGACAAATTGGCTCAGTGGTGTAGACAGGACTATTTCAGCCAAGTATTGTAGCTAGACATGCTAGTATTGGCGGTGGTACATGAGCGTCAGCGTTTGACATGACGAACTTGAATGTTGAGCCTGTCACGCGTCATGTGGGGTGTCAAATTACCATGCCTGCGGCGTAGAATTTCTTCCGACTTGCTGGAACCCAGTGGCTGCACGGTGTGGCACAACACCCGTCCAAGCTTGTTGCAGTTTATCGGGCGCTTCGTTGCCGTCGATTCGTCCTCCGCAACTTAGTTTGCATTGTATTGCTTCTCGTCGCAAATGAGCAGAAGTTCAACCCACGGCAAATGCGTATCATAGGGGATCATCAGATGGGTGGACGTTGAACGTCGATGCCTGTCTATGTGTGCACAATGTTGCCTTACAAAATTCGTGTCAGTGAGGGGTCGTCGCTCGTGTTGTCAAAGACAAGTATGCTGGCTCTGTCTGTTACTGGCTGAAATGTGTTTGCAGAGTGCGCCTTCTTTTTCCTTTTCTTTTTTTCCGTTCCTATGGAAGGACACCTGGATTTCCTACTTTAATTTGCAGGCCGACCCGGTCATGCAATCATTGCTCTTGAACGGCGCAAAAGAGTTCTCAAGCGGTGAGGCAATCTCGCAGGTCAAGGCCAATGTTTATAGTGTTCGGTATGGTCACCCATCCACGACTGCAAAACGAAATATTCACTTTTTGGCAAGAGACGATGTACGTATGCGCGGATATGAATCAATCAACGGACAGCCATTAGAAAGTGTGGAAAAAGACCCGGCCATCACAATGAATGTTTTTAACGGATGCCATCGTGCGTCCGGTTGCCTGACATGGATTTCATTTGATCAAAACTGTACCAGTCAGCGACAGCACCCTTTATCGCCCAGCGTCCGGGTGGTGGTCGTTGAAACTTGCCGGTTTCGTCTTATAAGGGTCTCAGGAGGGTATAAATGAAGGTGTTGTATTCTCTCCTTTAGCAAAACATCAATAGCCTGCTCTTTCATTTGCGATCTCACTCTCGTACGATGGCGTTCATTTTGAGGAATTGTTTGTACTCTGGACTTACCAGACTATGGGCTTCTGCTAACATTCATTCAAAGACCCTGACGATGATGCTCTTCATCATCCGGAGAAGTACTCCAAAGCATTATCCTTCGTAAGCTAGCTTCTGCTTGAACGGGGCGCAAACTTAACGTGTTGTATAGTGCCCCGATATCATACCCCAGTATGGTATGAATCCCGACAAAGATGCGCTCACGCATCCCACATCCTGGCGAGGTTTCACGGGCATGCCTATCGTCGGAGGAGATGTCAACAATGTTTTCATTCGTGGACACGGATCTGGCGGGCCATACGTTGCTTCGTTGAGGGCCTTCCCAAGTGAATTGATCTTATGGCCACACGTCTGGCATACTGTGGACTCTGTCGCATCTGGGCCGACGGTGATTCATGCTGGGGATTCTGAGGGACCATGTAAGCGTTTTGGTTTGGCGCATTTTAGACGTCGTTAACTTGAAGGATCATAGGTGCTTCCGATGGGCCTCTGAAGTTCCGTCCACCTCATTGCACGGGAAATACGTACTCCTTGGTCGCGCATGTTGCTAAGCACGTTCCGGGTGAGGAGGCTAAACCACCACAATTCGACCTCGAGCACTTCGGTGTGGATGACTTCGTCTCGTTTTTGAACAAGGACAAGGAACACACATTCTACAATGTAATTCTCTGCCTTTTTCTCGAATACAGCACGATCTGACGACATCCTAGGTGGTCGTCGCGGACCCGACTTTGAAGCATGTTACGGCCACCACTCGACTCCGCATGATCGGTAAGTCACCAGTGGGGTTGTGTTTCCGCATCACTGTGAGAATCTTCTTCCTCATACGCATGCACGGTTATCCTTACAATTTGGAATGTATGTAGGGGCATGAAGGAGCACCAATCCCTGATGGTTTGGAGGTATCCTTGACTGACGACCGCGGAAAGATCAAGGTACCGCGCACCGAGTTGTCGTCTTTCAAAGAGCACAAGGTCCAGCTCGACCCGTCTTACGAAGGAGTTTTGATGCTCAACATATTCTCTGCGGGGAATACGCTCTTCGAGCCATATTCTGGCTTCTCTCTTTGCGCATACAAAGACGAGCAATTGCAGTCGGACTTGGGTTTGTTATTGGGTGCTTTGAACATCATTTTCGAGCCCCACTCGACCCGTAACCTTCGATTTGCTAGTCCTGCTGCAGTACAGCTACGAGATGCCAAGGATTCTCCTGGAGAAGTCGAGACCGTTTCCAACACCAACGGTGGTTGTGGTCCCATCGCCGTCACATCGCCGGCAGCCACAGGCTGGTGGACCCGGGCCCAGATGAATGATCCGAATAGCTTCCCACACGCTGGGCCGTATGGGTATACCCCTGGTACGATCTCCATCTTCAACTCCTGCGTATGCGTCAACGCTAACGATACGACAGACATTCAGCCGGTTGGAACGGATCCTCATGTTCAAGGGATTTTGGCTACTCTCCAGAACCCAAGTGTGGATTATTCCAGTGCACACAATGTTCAACTTTTCGGAAACCGGAAGAATTATGTCTACGTGCGCGGGCACAGTACGCTGACGGACATTGATGTCCAATGTAGACTGTTTGTCCAAGGGCAAAACGTTACCAATTACGCATCGACTCTCGTAACGGACTCCGTCCATTGCAATGTCTTTGGTGGTGGGGGGACGATCAATCAGCATTGCATTTCCGGAGCCAGTGCCAATCAATTCTACGTGTTCGAGAAACCGTTTGAGGTCGAGTTGAAACAACCTGGCCCAGATGGTAATCACTACTGTTTCATCGTGGAATTCCGTCACAAGCGCAGGTGCTGCCCGGTATACCCTGCTTGGCCAAGTGACAATAAGGGAGATCATGCTACCCGTTCGTGTATTCGTATAATAATTTTCTTAGTGCTAATTTCCAGCTTGTCTTAGTCGCCGATTTCCAGTCTTACGTTCTGAGGTGCCCACTCACGGGATGGAGGAACATTAACTGGCAGCCCTGTCAGCCTGGAACGCGGAGATTGGACGGCTGGTCGTGGCCTTGCGAGATCAGCCTTGTCATTCCAGATTGCGCCCACTATTCTTCTTTCTGGTCCATCATCGTTGAATGCGATAACAAGGTCATTCCGGACGGTTGCAAGTGTGGGTTTCTACGCCCAAAGTTTTAGTGACTACCACTGATTTGTGACGTATCGGTTATCTAGGGAGCTTGGCATGTGACGACGACAAGCTCTTCCCTAACGGCGTGTGCTTCGAGGTTGGACCGTTTATTCGTGATCTTGTCGATGCTGACATACTAATCAGGAACGGCAAATCAGTACTCAAGGACCCGCTGTATGTGTCTAGCCTTGCACGTTTTGTTGTGCACGCTGACGTTTCGACTCAG
The DNA here is from genome assembly GCA_038089215.1 of Tylopilus vinaceipallidus. Lineage (NCBI taxonomy): Eukaryota > Fungi > Basidiomycota > Agaricomycetes > Boletales > Boletaceae > Tylopilus > Tylopilus vinaceipallidus. The sequence continues at coordinate 23,112 of JBBPKK010000283.1, forward strand.
ATTGCGGGCTGCCATTTCGCTGGCGCGCGTCCTGGGTATCGTTCCAAGCTCAAGTTGTCTGTCACATGGTGCGACGGTGGCGACCGAAAGAAGTATCCACCACCCTGCGTCAAGTGGAAGCTCGCCATGACGGAACCTCCCACCGCGTCAGTCATTTTTCCCGCGTCTCGATTGCCCCCGGGCCGTAACTCATGTTTCACATAGCCCCACTAAGCACCTTGCGCATGGCCCACCCGAAGGGCACGGTGATTGGCCGTGCTATGTCACGAAGGACTACCCTTACATTGGTGATCGGCCCAACCCATCCCCGCTTCCGACGTTCAAGAGTGCTGGGCCCAACACCTGGCCTTTCCCGGACGCTGTGCAGCACGGCCTTGGAGCAGTGTGCATCACGGCGAAACCCGAATGAAGAGCCCGCTTGTATTTTCGATCGGCACCTGTTCATATTCAAGATTTTGCCCTTCTCTCTGATGGACTGCAGCCTCCACAAAAAACCCAAAAAAAGAACGAAAACGAAAAAAGGCAAATAAAAAATGGCGAGGTTCGTTGGTGTTGTGTAAGATAGCTGGTTCCCTTGTAAGGTTCTCGTTTGTAACTCGTTCGGTTGATTTCGCGTCTGTCGTTGTATAGCTGGCTCAGGTTGTACATAACGGGCCTTCAATTATGCTGAGCTAGTCGTGCTGCGTAATAAATTCATGCGAGTCGTACCTGAAAGTGATGCGAGTGTGCGTGATCTACGATACCTTAAGCCAAGCTGAATGTCTGTGTCGGGACAATCAATGATTCGACACTGCGTTGGTAGTTCCGCGGCGAGTATGTAATTGCGGCCATTAGCACACCCAATATCTGGTCCCACCTAGTCCTATATCCAGGGGAGCTTCACAGTCGCTGACAGTGTTCAACGTTGTGGTAGTGTAGGTCAGGGGCCTGGGGAGGAGCCGGACGGAGTCAGTACAGTACATAGTCCGTCATCGCGTGTCTGTAGCCTTCGTCCCAACCCACTCCACTGCGGTTCTCTCCAGGTGTCGGCGGGGGTCTCCCCCCTGCCCCCCTCCAACGTCAATTCAAGAGAAAGAGCAATTGGTTGGCTGTGGAGTCATATGAGCAAAAGACGAAAGCATCAGCAACACTGAACAGACCAATGAAGGGCCTCAAGTCGACTGTCGTCCATGCGCTTGACCGTTGGTAGACAAAGTCACGTTGCGGAAAGACCAGAGAACCTTGGGCCAAAGTGTGTGGATGACAAATCTAAAAGCTAGCCTTAGTGAGGACGGCCGCCGATAGTTTGTTGCGACAGGGTCTACGGGAACAAGTTGTAGAAAGTCGCAATACGAGTACAAATATTGGAGGTTCAGAGCGTATCGGGCACGGTTCATTTATGACACCCTCCCTTACCCACATTCCACTTTTAACCAGGTCCGAACATAATTAAATCGGGAGCCTGAGTTTGCACCACATAGGTAAGGAAGTTGCCATACATCCCGATGAGGTCGGTTTGAACAACTTAGCTTGGAGGAAGGGCCCAGAGTGGCCTGCTTGGCTGCGTCTTGGAATACAAATCCGGTGTTCAAACGAGCCGGGTCATCCTCGAAAGAGAATTATAATCATGCATGTAACTAGTTTCCCTGATGAATGTTCGGGACCTAACTTGGATGAGGAGATCATAGTCACATCACGTAATTCACAACTTTGTCGGCATTCTTTAGAATGGACCCGGAAGCTACACGAAAGGCTCCTCGGCGGTGGGTACCATGGTCGACGGCCGGGTAAGATACAGGCCGTATCTGAGCAGGAGATCTTGGTCACCATCGGGGCGATATCTGAGCGTCACGGGGAAAAGCGTGTAGACGATTTCGTGATGAGAGCTGGGCAGAGCCTGCCTATTATCAAAGCTGTATCGGTGAATTGCGATATGATGGAATGGGAGGCAAGAACGGCCGCGGGAATATCGACGATACGTACATGGTTAAGATGCACTGCCTTCAAGTGTTCGTTTGGCTCCATGCGTGGAGAAGGGAGGGAAAGCTACATCTGTTAAGGCCTCAGTATTTTCACGTAACGTTTTCTACGAGTCTTTAGCAGCTTTTGCGACCTTTGATTGGCTGACGTGTCGTCAAGGTTGGGACTATCCCGTTTTTGGAGGGGTCGGACCATGGTTCGTCCAGCTGTCGCCTGACAAATGTAGGAAGAACGAGGTTGGCTGACTGCGTTTCCATAATCGAGGTGCTCCATGACTCATGCGAATAAGCCTGGGCCTTCCGGCTCAGAAAGTTTAGACTCCCCGAGCTGCCACCGTGGTCCCGACGGAGAGTATCACTTTTCCTTGGCTATAACTTCATTGCCATCGGGAGCCTGTTCAAGTTAGTGCTCTGTACCGCGGTGAACCGCGAGTCCGGTCAACATTAGTAATACTCATATTCCGGGACAGGGAACTTCGCTCCGGACCGTTGTGCCGCAATTCCATTCTCAATTGGCGATGCTCCACTGTGTGGATGCGAACTTGACGTAGACTTCAGGGGTGCATATTCGTGACTTGGGCATTACGTATAACCGCAGGCTGCCCAACTCGTCCAGTAATGTGAAGTCCTGGACCACGGTTTCTCATTTCTTAAGTTTGAGGACCATACTGGCAAGTCTGTCTCGTTCAGTATCTTATTTTGGTTCAGCTACTATGGCAGTGGGCAATCCTGGCCCTTCCTCAGTTAAGTTGTCTCACAGGATGTTGAACCAGAGTGTTTGTGCACCGTGCAGAACCCAGTGCACCAACTTTGCATTGTTTCCAGGCAGATGTTCAACTACACTACATCAATGGTAGCTCTTGAATGACATATAAGGCAAGTGGTGAGGCTATCTTTGTTTGGATCTCATATTTTAGGACCAAAGTTTAAGCGAGGTCTTCCAAGAGCCTGGACAGTTGTAACTCAGCCTGAGGCAGTTAGGCACCAGATGGGATCAAGACTCAGGTCTGGTTTTCCTGGAAACCCAACTTCGCATTCCTAGCAGAGTATTAAATATTTGATTCCACACAAACCTTATAGTATCGCTATCAACGAAGACATTGTACCGTCATATGTGCTATGTCTGATTGGGATTCAGAATGTTCTATGCTACAAACCGACTCTGGTTTTCAAGATGATATGGAGACAGATATCACAGACACTGCGCTTCAGATTTTGATTAACCAGAACAGGCTGATCACCAAGCTTATAATGAAGACCACACTTGTCATGCTAGAGACAACCACATCCCCTGCCTGAGCTTTGCCCATTCCATACCATACTTCCATTCTAACAGGTCAAATGTGGATGATGGAACTCCTCAATGGTCACCCTAATTGAATTCGCAATGAGCTCGGTGTCCGGAAGCATGTCTTCAAAAAGATCATTGAGGAGCTGAAGTCTCTTGGATACACAGACACCTGACATGTCACCCTCATTGAGCAGCTGGGCATATTTTTATATATGTGTGTGACTGGATTATCATGCAAGCATGTCAGTGAGCAGTTTCAGCAATCAAACGACACGATATCAAAGTGAGCTTTGTTTTTTTAACCATTAAAATACTCATTTTTTTCTCTAGGTATTTTCACTGCATGCTTGATGCCTTCTCCCTCTCAGCTATCTATACAACCTATATCAACCTACCATGTTCAGATGGTTCAGTATCCGCTCACATCCTCAACGACCTCAAAGTTTACCCATATTTCAAGGACGCCATTGGTGCGGTTGATGGAACACATATTGCCTGCAGTCCCTCTGCAGCTGAGAAGGATGCTACCTGAAACCAAAAAGGATTCCACTCACAAAATTGCCTCGTTGCATGCAATTTTGACCTCAAATTTGTATATGTTCTCAGTGGCTGGGAGGGGTCAGTGGCCAATGCAACTGTATACCATAATGCGCAAACAACTGACTTCACTATACCCACTGGGAAGTACTATCTTGCTGATGCTGGATACCTGATCTGCCCTCAACTACTAGTCCCTTATCGCAAAGCATGCTACCACACACCAGAGTGGAAGTGTGGGGGGACAGCGTACGCTCTCTTTTACTACTTCTCAATAAGTCACTCACTTCTTTTTGAAGGCCTGCCAACGAGCGGAAATATTTCAATTTGCACCATGCACAACTACGCAATGTCATCAAACGGATTATTGGGGTTCTCAAAGGCTGATTTTGAATTCTTTCGATTCCTCCCGAGTACTCTATGGGGATTCAAGCTCAAATCCCTCAGGCCCTTTGTTGCATCCACAACATCATCCGCCACCATGATTGTGGGGACTTTGCACAGTTGGAAAGTGAGCAAGCGGTGGAGATACATGTACCTCCAGGCATGGAAGATGAAACGGTGATCTATGGTACCCTTGCAGGAGGCTCCATAACAGCAACTGAGCAAGATGAGATGTCCAGAAAGTGGGACGAAATTGCAGCGGCGCTATGGCAAGACCGATCACATCATTATTCGTAGTATAACATAACATATTGTATACTATAAATGAACGATTCATTGTCCAAGCGTTCCACCTGCTGCAGTGATCTGGATCCTCAGCCAGCTTCGCTGAACTTCCTCATGAGATGGTGCAGCAAGCATTATGTATGTATCTAGATGGTTGTTGAGCTTGCTGCTATCAAATAAGGTCAACATCAACGCTACTTCATGTGGGGAAAGAAATTTTGCATCATGCGTGAGGAGCACCATCTTCACGGCATTTCTTTTCTCCTGTAAGCCACCATCCACCCCAGATTCTGCGGTATCCAGCTGAGATGCTGGTTGATTCATATCCTTTGTAGATTTCACCTCGAGGACACGTTGCATGACTTGCATATTCTGCTCGAAAGTACTCTGGAGCACGGTGACGTCGTTATGAAGAATATCAATGTTGCGTGTTTGCTGCATTGTCTGCCATTTCTGACTTCCAGAAGACATGCCCGACACTTGACTTACTGTTGATCTTGGTGGACCGGCGGATATCACCGATGAATTGTCATTGGCTTTACACTTGTTTGACTGTTCTGCGCAGATAGAAATACTTGATGACGGTTTGATTGAACTGACAGTAGAGCCAGTGTAGGAAGCTGGGATTGATGGCAGTAGGAAGGTCACAGATATCAGGGAGGACGAGTATGGGATGGACGGTAGTGGTGACATGGCAGAAGACGAGGGGTTGGTTATTCCAGAGGTAGTGGGAGAAGCAACTGGATGTGATGCGATAGGATCATCGAAAGTGCTTGAAGTAGCCGCAGCATTCCAGATATGCCTGTGAGACGGCATACTGTTTATGCCCCTGCCCTTTGATTTCACCAACAACCGCATATTGTCATAGTGAATCCAGCCCTTGTTTTTGAACCTCGCCACAGATTTCGTTTGCTAAAAGTAAATTCACTCGTGATCAGTAGATAAGATTCAAAAAGGTGGATATACCTTCACAATTAAATCCCATACATGCTGACTTTCAGGACCGACGTCAGCACCTCGCTCTAGTGAGTATGCAAGTCCTGATGTGTTTGCAATCTTATCAACAACCTCAAAGATAGTCTTCATCTGAAAAACCATAATTAAGCTCAGAATCAAAAGGGAGAGTGAACACACCACTCACTCTTTTCCATTTTTCCCTGCAAGTTTCGGCCGTCTTTGGCTTCCCATGAGAGGGCACAGGGAAGCTCTTAGCCATATTACTCCAGAATAGGGGCTTGAAATTGTCCCCATCTGCCTTCATTGCATGATTGTCCAATGCAAAGTTGATCAAGAACTCCTCATCCGTGACAGTCCATTGTGTAGATGTTGCTGCCTTCGAACCTCCCGTCTGACTGTTGTTGCTACTAGAATGCAGAGGATCATCTTGTCCATCTGTGGCCCTTTTCTTGCCCTTCTCGGAATAACTACGCTGATGAGGGGATGTTTGACCAGACCGTTCGGGCGCCATGATGAGTGGAAATTGACAGCAGGCTGTCTATCGCTCGCTCGGATGTGCTGTGTTTCAGCGCCACTCTCGGCATCTCGGCTCAGCCACAAACGAAAACCTGGTCTCAAGAAAACCCGGCGCGGGTGCGCCATCCGAACAGAGCCTAAGTTAAGTATCACAAGCAAAGAAAAAAACTTCAGCTTGGGCCCGGAAACGATGTACGTCAATGGGGAGATAAATCCATCAACGGACAGCCATCGGAAAAAATCCCGGCCGTAAAAAAGAGTGTTTTCTACAGCTGCAATCCTACATCCGGTCGTTTGACAGTTAACCACACCACTCTTCACTGCCTAGTGTCCGGGACGATGGTAGATGGCAATTACCTGTTCCATCACATGAGTTCTTAGCAGGTATAAAGGTAAGCGCGTTTTGCCCTTCCTTCACCAAGACATTAACCTGCTATCTCGTTCTGCGGTCTCGCACTCACACAATGACATTCACTCTGAGGAATTGTTCGTCCTCTAGGCTTACCAGACTATATACCTATGCTAACATTCAATCAAAGATCCCGACGATGATGCTCTTCGTCATCCGGAGAAGTACTCCAAAGCATTGTCATTTGTGGGTCAGCTTCTGCCTGAATGGGAGACAAACTTAATGCGTTGTATAGTCCCCCGATATCATACCGCAGTATGGTATGAATCCCGACAAAGATGCGCTCACGCATCCCACATCCTGGCGAGGTTTCACGGGCATGCCCATTGTCGGAGGAGATGTCAACAACGTTTTCATCCGTGGACATGGTTCTGGCGGGCCATACGTTGCTTCGTTGAGGGCCTTCCCAAGTGAACTGATCTTATGGCCACACGTTTGGCACAATGTGGACTCTGTCGCATCTGGGCCGACGGTGATTCATGCCAGGGATTCTGAAGGACCATGTAGGTGTTTTACTTTGGTACATTTTAGGCGTCGTTAACTTGAAGGATCATAGGTGCTTCAGATGGGCCTCTGAAGTTCCGTCCACCTCACTGCACGGGAAATACATACTCCTTGGTCGCGCATGTTGCTAAGCATGTTCCGGGTGAGGAGGCCAAACCACCACAATTCGATCTCGAGCACTTCGGTGTGGATGATTTCGTCTCATTTTTGAAGAAAGACAAGGAACACACATTCTACAATGTAGTGAACGCTTTTTTCCCTTGAAACCAACATGATCTGACACATCCTAGGTGGTCGTTGCGGACCCGACTTTGAAGCACGTCACGGCTACCACTCGGCTCCGCATGATCGGTAAATCACCAGTGGGGTTGTGCTTCCGCATCTCCGTGAGCATCTTCTCTCACACACATGCACGGTCATCCTTACAATTTGGATATATATAGGGGCATGAAGGAGCACCAATCCCTGATGGTTTGGAGGTATCTTTGACTGACGACCGCGGAAAGATCAAGGTGCCGCGCACCGAGTTGTCGTCTTTCAAAGAGCACAAGGTCCAGCTCGAGTCGTCTTACGAAGGAATTTTGATGCTTAATATATTTTCTGCGGGGAATACGCTCTTCGAGCCATATTCTGGCTTCTCTCTCTGCGTATACCAGGACGGGCAATTGCAATCGGACTCGGATTTGTTATTGGGTGCTTTGAACATTATCTTCGAGCCCCACTCGACCCGTAACATTCGCTTTGCCAGTCCTGCTGCAGTACAGCTAAGGGATACCAAGGATTCCGCTGAAAAGGTTAAGTCTGTTTCCAATTCAGACGACACTTGTGGTCCAATTCCGTTCACGACACCGGCAGCCACAGGCTGGTGGACCCGTGCTGAGATGGGCGATACCACGAATAGCTTCCCACACCCTGGGCCATATGGGTATTCTCCCGGTGCGGTCCATCTTCAACTCCCACACGCGCATCGGCACTAAGGGCACAACAGACATTCAGCCTGTCGGAACGAACCCAAACGTGAAGAATATTTTGACCATTCTTCAGAACCCAGCCGTGGATTATTCTAGTGCGAACAACATCCAGCTCTTCGGGAACGCGAAGAATTACATTTACGTGCGCGGCCACAGCACCCTGACGGACATTGATGTCCAATGCAGACTGTTCGTCCAAGGGGCGAATACTGCCAATTATGCATCGACGCTCATAACAGACTCATACCGGTGCAAGGTCCTTGGTGGAGAAGAGACGGTCAATGAGCAATCCATCTCTGTTGCGGATGCCAATCAGTTCTACATCTTCGACAAACCATTTGAGATCGAGTTGAAAGACGTTCCACCCGATGGCATGAATCACTACTGCTTCATCGTGGAGTTCCGTCAGAAACGCAAATGTTGCCCGGTATACCCTGCCTGGCCCAGCGATGACAAGGGCGACCATGCCACTCGTTCGTACATACACGCAATCAATATTCTAGTGCTAATTCCAAGCGTTTTCAGTTGCTGACTTCCAGACCTACGTTTTGAGGTGCCCACTCGTCGCGTGGAGAAACGTCATCTGGCAACCCTGTCAACCTAGAGGGAAGAAGTGCTGGTCGTGGCCTTGCGAAATCAATCTCGTCATCCCGGATTGCGCTCACCTTTGTTCTTTCTGGACGATCGTCGTTGAATGCGATAACCAGACCATTCCGGCCGGCTGCTCATGTTCGTTTTTAATTTTTCATCTCTGACATTGATCCTTGATATATTTGTTGTCCAGGGAGCTTGGTGTGCGGTGACAACAACCTTTTCCCGAACGGCGTGTGCTTCGAGGTTGGCGCTCTTATTTTCGTACTCTTCACGTCGATGCTGACGCAATGTCCAGAACCAAGAGATCAGCACCCGAGCTCCGGCTGTATGTGGTTGCTTTTGAGTATTTCGGCGAGCACTGGCGGATCTGACATTTTGAATTAGGTTGCCGGCTGTCACTTCACTGGTGCCCGCCCTGGCTACCGTTCCAAGCTCACGCTGACCGTCACTTGGTGCGATGGTGGTAACCCGGCGAAGTGTCCGCCACCTTGCATCAAGTGGAAGCTCTGCATGACTGAGCCTCTCACCACGTGAGTCATCTTCCAGTTGGCCAAGGACCACGATTAAAGTCATGATATCGCCATAGCCCCACTAAGCACCTTACGTGCCAGCCACCTGAAGGGAGCGCGAAATGGCCGTGCCATGTTACAAAGGACTACCCTTACATTGGTGATCGCCCCAACCCATCACCCCTCCCGACGTTCAAGAGCGCTGGGTCCAACACTTGGCCCTACCCTGACGCCTTACAGTACGCCCTGGGAGCAGTGTCCGTCACTGCGAAACCCGAGTGACCCCCCGGCTGATCACGCGGCCGTGCTCAGGATTGCCGCTTTCTTACTGTCCATAAAATCCCCAAAAAAGAAGGAAAACAAAAAGGCAAAAAAAAAGAAAGAAAAAGAAAGAAAATTCTTCCAAAAAGATCCGTTGGTGTTGTATAAGATAGCTAGATCCCAGCTTGCTTCTTGTAAGGTCTCTTCTAGGTTGTGATTTGTCCGGTATATCTCGTGTGTCATATCGAATAGCTAGCTCATGCTGTATATAATGACCTTGAATGTCAGTGAGCTGCTCGTATTTTGTCATGTTTTCGTGCGAGTCACTGCGCTGGATTTTGAGACAATCGGACAATGGGGACAGAGTCTATTTAATGTACATTGTCATCCGCTAGTCCCAGAAGAAGCATCCCAGAACGAAAGTATAATACGCATGTCCGCGACAGATAACAGGTTGTATGAAGTTTGATCGCACCATAACCTGATGGGCAACATATGACCGGTAAACTTTGAGATAACGACATTGATGGATCATCTAGAGTGTAGTAAGCACGGCAAGAGCATCGGAACGACTCGGAGTCGGAGTTCGCTGGACGGCCCCGCGGGTTGATTTTTGTGTGTCAAACTGGAGAGTCTGAGATCCGAGCTGGTAGTCCTCATCATGATGCAATGATGGTTGGTTACCAGATTGCTACGGTCTGGCAGAGTTCGAAGCTTCATTTAATCAGGGCCACGGCGTCGCTCAGTGATTGTTAGCTTTATGTAATCATAACTCCGACAGATTCCGATATTACCTTTTTAGGGAATGAGCCCTTTGGCATCAGATTCGACCAGCGCCAAGCTTCGATGCGTCCGCTCTTCCATGGCAAGGTCTTAGCGACAAGATCGTGCCAACGATGGGGCGCCATGTTCATTATCATGATGGTT
>JBBPKK010000284.1:0-27639 GCA_038089215.1 Tylopilus vinaceipallidus
ACTGTGGAGTGCGTCGTGGTCGAGGGTGTGGGGTTCCTCGCCACGGGCGAGCTCGAGGTCATGTTGTTCTACAACGGAAAAGGAGCCAAAGGGAGCTTCAGCTTCAGCTCGAGGGCCGCCGAAGGGAGAAGTAGGCAGCACGACTGTTTCCCTCCGCGCACGAGAGAGATGGAGGGCCATGTCCACGTCCATGGTCCGTTGTCGTTCGCGGGCATCGGGGTCAAAGGAACGGGTCAAGGTCGGGGAACGGCGTGCACGTATCGCCGGGTCGACGAGGTCGGTGGGGCTGGACGTGTCTCTGTCGGCTCTCCGTGCTGAGGGGGAGACACCTCGAAGGGAGGACGGGGAAGCAGAAAGCGCCGGGGGGTCGTCAAACGGGGAATCCATCATCTCGTTACTGTTTGGGTTCGTCGCGGTAGGCTGTCCGGGAACATTACACCGTCAACAGAACCGTTACGGGCACGAAATAGACAACACCTTGCGGAGAGACATCGTGGTCGAGTTACCGAGCCCGTGGTTATGTAACCAACTTGCTATTGATCGCACACGCGCTACACTTCTTCGTATGCTCTCGTGAAAGGGCAGGTGGATACTAAGCGGTGAGTCGTTATCTTCGGATTTTGTTCACTGTCTGGTTGATGTCTGGGGTAGAAGAAAGGTAGAGAATGCGTAGGAAGTGCTCCTCCTCGACGACTGGGGCATGTCGCCCTTCGAGTAGATTTTATCCATTTCCCTGACGATCAAGTACTTCCCATCGTTCTGTGCTGTCGCCGCCCATGGTATCATAGGCGTAGTCTGTCTTGCTTCCGCGCACGTTAAATCTGATCGCAACCCTCCAAACGTTCGACTTCATGTCGCGAAGAAGGTAGATAGACAAGGCATGTCAACGCTCCACATCCTTCCTCTCGCTTTCATGGCTATGACCTCATTCTCCCTACCATGATGTGACTGTCAGCCGCCGTTCTGGGGAGCATAAAACCGCTCGTGCGTTTTTATGTCAAGTCAGCATTATCTCTCTGGTAATCTACTCCCGTCCAATGCCTACATCGAAGGTTGAGGTTTTGAACGCGATGCTCATCCGCAAGACCGGCCCTGTTCAGAGCCCCGTACGTCGTTATGTGCCGCGCAGATGGTGTTTTGTGACACGGCTGACTCGGAATCTTAGATGAGTCCTACGCCGTTCGTGGTCGCCGGCCTTAACAGCAAGCGGTACGCGCCGGCGATGAGGACACTGCGGGTCAAGAGTCAGCCCCCAATCCATGGGTCAACAACGTCCAGGGCCCCACTTGACCCTTCCCAGCCTAAGACCGTCGTCCCCAAGACCGGAACGCGCGGCGGGTTACCCAAGCCAACGCAGGGCAAGATAACCGATGTGCCTAAGGCAGTGCCTCTGTTGCGTGGATCATCCGACTCGTCGGGCCACTCTTTGTTCAGGAGGATAGGTGTCCCCAAGGCTTCGAAGACTGTGCCAAGGTCCTTGAAAGAAGGCAAAGTTGTGGGTGCGCGCCCTGCGCCAGTTACCGTCTCCAACAAGCAACCCCCCCGACCCAGTTGCGTTCCCAGTGTTTGTGATCAACGGTCCTCTGTAGGTTACCCGACGGCTGCCAAGGGCAAGAAGGCGGTTGCGGCCAAGGTCCCAGCCATTGGTCCCCTCAACTCAGGAGTCATTTACCAAAGGTCGTTGGTCAGCGACGACACGTCAAAGACTGTCACGATCGTTAAGACTACCAAGGCTCAGGTCAGGCGACTTGATGTCGCCGTCCGCTGCGTCACTGAAGGAAATCAGATCATCTGTTCTGACGTATCCCCACCCAGGCGATCACCCTACTTGCCTCCCGCCTTGACCATACTCCCGCCTCAAACATGGACAATCATTGTTGATTCGGGTGCCAAGAAAACCAAGGCTTCTGACATGACTGCTGGAGACGAGTCCCTTGCGAGCGTAAACGCGACGAAGTCAGGTGTCTCTAGGGAGGCCGAGGATACGCGTCTCTCTACGGAGTCTGCTCCCGTCTTTTTAGAATTATCTCCATCCGAGACAGTGGTGGATACACCCGGTCCAATGGCGGCCGTCGCTGCTGATTCAGAAAGCGCTGTCAAAGTTGGCCACCTAGCGAAAGTGTTTTCTGCTGCAGTTTCGCACACCGCCATCGTCGCAACGGTCATCTCGCCCTCAAATTTGTCGATCGCAACACCCCCGAAGGCGATCGACGAGAATCAGGTTTCGTCTACTGGCACGACTTCCGGAATTAGCAACGAGGCTCGAGATGCGGCCCGTCGTGCTATTGAGTTTGCCCTGTCCCGCCTGACGCCTTCCCAACGTGCGTCAAAGCCCAACAGCAATGCCGTTACCTTCATCAAGACGCGCAACAACTTGTCCCGCCTTACGGTGAGATGCAGTTCCCCGGTCAAAGAGGTGTTCAAGAACCTGATTTCCGTCATTCCGGAGTCATCTCCATCTGACACGGTGGTTGATATACCTACTGGTTCAACAGTGGCCGTCGTTGCTAGGTCAGAGTGTGTTGTCAAGGCTAGCCACACGGCAAAAGAGTTTTCTGCCGAGGTTTTGCACACGGTCATTGCTACAACGGTCACCTCGCCCTTGAACAATAATTCTGCTAGTAATTCCCCCATCGCGACACCATTGAAGATGATGGACCAAAGCCAGGCATTACCCGCTAGCGTGGCTTCCGGAGTGGGCAACGATGCTTGGAATGCGGCCCGTCGTGCTATCGAGTTCGCCCTGTCCCGCCAACGCCTGTCAATGCACAACGACGACGCCACTACCTCTCTCAAGACGGGCAATAACTTGTCGTGCCTGCGAGCGAGGTGCAGCCCCCCGACTAAAGAGGCGTCCGAGAACATGACTTCTGTTCTTCCAGTATTGTCGCCATTCGATGCGGTGGTTCATACACCCGCTCGTCCAATAGTGGCCGTTGTTTCTGATTCAAAGAACAATGTCAAGGCTTGCCATGCGGGGATAGGGCCTTCTGCTAAAATTTCGCACACTGTGATCGCCGCAGCAGTCATCACGCCCTCAAACGATAATCGTACCAGTAATTCAACGATCGTGACAACCCCGAAGGCGACAGGCGAGATTCAAGCGTTGTCCGCTAGCGCGACTTCCGGAATTAGCAAGGAAGCTTGGAATGCGGCCCGTCGTGTTATCGAGTTCGCCTTGTCCCGCCGAAGCGCGTCAATGCCCAGCAGCAACGCAATTACCTCCCTCAAGATGGGCAATAACGTGTCGCACCCTCGAGCAAGGTGCAGCCCCCCGACTAAAGAGGCGTCCAAGAACATGGCTTCTGTTCTTCCAGCATTGTCGCCATTCGACGCGGTGGTCCATAAACCCGCTAGTCCAACAGCTGCCGTCATTTCTGTTTCAAAGAACGGTGCCAAGGCCTGCCACACGGGGACAGGGCTTTCTGCTAGCCTTTTGCACACAGTGATCGCCGCAACAGTCATCTCGTCCTCAAACGATAATTGTACCAGTAATTCCACGATCACGACACCACCGAGGGGGGCGAACGAGAGTCAGGCGTCGTCCGTTAGCGCGACTTCCGGATTCGGCGAGGAAGCTTGGAATGCGGCTCGTCGTGCCGTTGAGTTTGCCTTGTCCCGCCGATGTGTGTCAATGCCCAGCAGGGACGCAGTTACCTCCCTCAAGATGGGCAATAACGTGCCGCGCTTTCGAGCGAGGCGAGGCCCCCCGACCATGGAGGCGTCCAAGAACACGATTCCTGGTTTTCCAGAGCCACCTCCATCCGTGACGGCGGTGGATACACCGGGTCTAACGGTGGCCATCACTGCTGAGTCAAAGGGTACTGTCAAGACCAGCCGCGCGGCAAATGAGCTTTCTACTGAAGCTTCGCACACGGTCATCACCGGAATGGTCATCTCGCCTTCGAATAATTCCTCGATAGCAACACCCCCAAAGGCGATGGACAAAAGCCCAGCGTTGTCCGCTAGCACGACGTCCAGAAGTGGCAACAGCGCCCGGGATGTGCCCCATTGTGCTGTGACATTCGTCTTGTCCCGCCCACCACCTCCCCGATGCGTGTCAATACCCGGCACCAACTTCGTTGCTTCCGTCAAGACGAACAACGTGTCCCGCCTCCGAGCGAGGTTCAGCTCCCCGACCAAAGAGGCATTCAAGAACCCGATAACCCAGCTAGAGATTGGGATGCTTCGTGAGCTGAAGATGGTGGCAGGCACTGGGATGGTTGATCCCCGCTTGGGTCGCTACGATTCGCTCTCCGCGATGGCGATTGCCAACAAGAAAGGGACTTCCGATTCCGAACTTCCTTGTCACGGTTGAAGCGCCGAGGTGCGTGAGTGGGGGGTGGTGGGGGTAAGGGGCGTTCGAGTCGAGGGGTCTTTTTCATCATCCATCTTCCGCTTGTGAGTGTTTAGTTTTTTTTTTTTCAGGCTTTCACTTTGTCACATTTTCCGCGACCGTTCAGCCATGAAGACGACAGCCGACCCACAAGAGGTAATCCTTCCGAACCTGGCTCTAGCCTTGTTTGACATGCCATTGAGTCACTGTTCGACGATCGTTCCCACGCCCATTCGCTTCCGGCTAGCATTTTCATATGTTTCCTCTTCATTCTCTGAAGACCGATCCCCGGATACCATGAAGTTCCAAGTGCCACATTGTCTCCAACAATCCAAATACTGCTGTTTCTTCACCGTTCTTTCTAGATTTCAAGTCACATATCCGTGGTCTCGTTACCCTTTGCTCGAACCGCAATACTGCCCAGATCCAGAAGAAGCCGCTAGCAGCCTGAAACACCCACTACACAGCCATTCTCAGCCCCTTCCAGCCATGATGCCGCCTCCCTCCCTTCCTCTCCCGACAGCCTACACGCCTTGTCTCAGTACGCCCTATTTAGGGCGCAGAGCAAGGTCGCGGGCGGTGGTGGTGATGTGGTGTTCTCTGTGGCTTGGCTTGACCGATCTGGTTTCCGCCCAATGTCCGCGGTTGCGAATGCACTGTTTCCCTTGCGAACGAGGTTTGGTACAGACGATGCGACGATGGCAACGGAGGTTCGACACGCGTTTTTTGTGCAGTTCGAATGCCGATATCGGATGCGTTGGCACAAGGTCGACACGTATTTCATGATTGGAGACTCAGACGGAGCGGGGATGCCATCGAAACAAAGTGGATCTGGTCACGGTCGGGCCAGAGTGATTCTGCGATCTTGCGGGACTCGGGCAAGTCGGCCGATGTTGAAGGACGGGCGATGTCGACATGTAGCGATCAGACACGGACGACGCGCAGCATTCGCCCATGGGGTATGGTTGGTGAGCGGTTTGGATGATTTTTTCACAGTTCCAGTACAGGTTCCCAGGTCTCGGTTTCTAGTTTCTTGGTGCTTGCAGAGCCCTATGGGCGCACCGTTTACCTTTTCCTTCTTAAGTATTGCCTACCAGTATCGCATAGCACAGTGTCTCGTGTATCCAGTATATAGCATAGGGTTGCCAATCCAAGGCCATGTATCAAAATGCCCCGGCTGTATGTTTGAACGCAAGATGGAGAGGCTGTCGCATCTGGTTGGGTGATGGGAGCGCGATCACTTCCAATGTCGCAATGGGGAGGTCTCGGAGCGACGCTGAAGATCCAGCTGTAAACGACTCGGAGCACTTCCGTGACATCTTCCCAGCTCGACCCGCCTTGCACGCGAGCAGACGCTTCCCGAGGGCCTCCCTCAGGATGCAGATGACTTGTACTCGCTGTTTGCCGGACGGTGGAGACGGGATCACGTGACCATCTTAATGCGGCATCCGCCGCGGCCCAGGAACATTTGGGTAGAGTCTATTTCTGTCGCCGATTTGCAGTGTCGACACCAAGGAAGGTCCCGACTGATGTAGTTGACTGCTAGCGAGAAGGCGTACCTTCCGTGCGGGGTGCGGGATGTAACCTGTCCGTTATTCTGCAGCTGACATGCGAAGAACGCACGTTGGGTTGCGAACAGGGTCGAATGACATCTGGAACTTGTGCCACCTATTTCTTAGGAGGCACGTCGCGATGATACGATCGAGGTTGTGCAAAGTATCAACGTCGAAGACGGTTGGTATACGAAGAGCAGCCACGATCGTCGGGCAAGCGCGTTGATGAACGTCGTTAGGAATTGTCCTTTCCTTCGGCCAAGGTTCGATGTCAGACTCGGTCGGGGCGGGTACATCAAGGCCGTCGTTGGCTGATAAAAGGGTAGCAAACGCGTTAATTGGCACATCAGTTCCCTGACCAACACAATCTTTACGACGCCCGGCAATGTGCCCTCGTCGGGCAACAACAAGTGCAAACAACTGTGATGTACGTGCGTTTTCTTGCTCACGGAACTCGGTGTGCCTCCGCAGGTGACCTAGTCCTCATCATGTGTTGGTCCCCTTTCCAGGTACACATCCGAGTTCTCCCGCGTTCACTGTGGGACACTCAGGCTTCTCCAGTTCCATCGCCACGGAGGTAGCATACTGGCACCGCAGAAGTGTTTCAAACAGTTCAACGGCCGAAGTGACACGAGGCGAGTCTTCTAGCCTCAACGTAGCTTTATTCCGAATAGTCCTTACTACAAAGCGTCCAATGGGCTTCCAGTAACGCGCATGGCAGTGAGAATCACGAAGAACAACCGGGTGCATGCTTCGGGATTCGCACGAGCGCCATATGTTACCCCTGCTATTCCTAGTGCGATAAGACCCCACTTTGCCTTTTCGTGAGCATTTTAGTCAAATTCCCGGCTTTCCCGGTAACAGCAGGTCTTCGATATGCTCAGTTGGTGAAGCCCCATTAGTTGATCACGGCATCCGAAGCCGATCGTATCTCTCATGCTACCACATTACCGCCACGGGCACTAAATTCATCATGGGTAATTGCGCGATATATAATGGAATTGATGCCCTGCATTGCTCCCAAGACTTGCATTCCATTTGCTCAACACGATGCGACTAGCATTCCTTGCCCTTCCGTTTGTGGCCGTCTTCGTTAGTGCAAGTTACCACAAGGGCGTCCCCTACAAAATCAAGGAGAGCATCCAAGGTCCCCCTCATGGTTGGTTCAAACAGGGTCCCGCACCCTCGTACCACCCCATAGAGCTCAAGATCGCCCTCCCCCAGCCCCATTTCCCCGTCCTTGAGAAGCACCTCTGGGAAGTAAGCGATCCTGGTCACGAGCGTTACGGTGCCTACCTGTCGAAAGCAGAGACTGAGGCGCTGATGGCGCCTCACCCTGAGTCACTCGATGCGGTCAGTGAATGGCTGTCCTCGCACGGTATCGAGGAAGAGCATCTCTACCGTTCTTCGGCGCAAGATTGGGTGACTATTCGTGTCCCGGTTTCACTGGCAGAGGAAATGCTAAACACGGTGAGAGTTATGGTCCACTCTGCCGATTGTTATGTTGAACGGGTGGGACATAGAAATATGACATCTATGCTCACTCGGAGAGCGGCGAGAATATTGTCAGAACTACAAGCTACAGTCTCCCGGAGTTCTTGCACGAGCATGTTGAGCTCATCCAACCAACGACAATGTTCACCCGACTCCGGCCATTTAAGAGTACATTACACTGGGCGAACACGGTTTCACCCGGTTCATTGAGTGCTAGTACCGGCACACTCACCGGACCGGCTGGAAACCCTGTTGACGCAAGTTGCAATGGCACGGTGCGTCGTTTATCATCCGGCACGATTTGATGTTTGGGGCCATTCTAATAGCTCACTACAGATCACCATCACCTGTTTGAGACAACTTTACAACGCTGTTGGATACAACACCTCTGCCACCAATGGAAACAAGATCGCTGTTACTGCCTACTTGGAGCAGTATGCTAACAATCAGGACCTCCAACAGTTCTTCCAGCTGGAAAACCCCGCCGCATACGGGTCCAACTATACCTTTGTGTCGATAAATGGTAAGGATATGTTCATACACGCGGACTAGAACCAGTGTCTGAAGATGTTGTCAGGTGGCTTAAACAACCAGACTTACGCGGCTGCTGGGGTTGAGGCCAACTTGGATACTCAGTTTGCTTTTGGACTGACTTACCCTACTCCTGCAACCTTCTTTTCGACTGGGGGTTCACCTCCTTTCATTCCCGACGCGCTTTCTCCGACAGATACTAATGAGCCTTATGTTAATGTTCGTCACATCTCGTGCTTACCACTGGAATTCTGAGCTTGAACAATGTTGTGCGCAGTGGTTGGATTACGTATCCTCTCAAGAGTACCTTCCCCAGACGATTTCCACCAGTTATGGCGACGACGAACAGACAGGTGCATCAATTTGTTGCTTTGTTGACATAGTCTGACCATAAGCAGTCCCTTATAGTTATGCTACCCGTGTCTGTGCCGGCTTCGCTGCCCTCGGTGCCCGGGGCATCTCCCTCACAGTCTCCTCTGGTGATGGCGGCGTCGGTGATGGTGACGCTAACCCGGCGACTCAGCAATGTTTCTCCAACGATGGTACGAACAAGACCGTGTTCATCCCCGAGTTTCCGGCTGCTTGTCCATAGTGAGTACACCACAATAGACGTGTCGTATCCCTGATCGAGCCTGAATGCGCACAGCGTGACATCTGTCGGAGGGACCAATTACATCCCTGAGACTGCTGTCTTCTTTTCCGGCGGTGGCTTCAGCAACTACGTGCGTTCACTCGCAGAGCCCACCTTCTGTCTATGCTCATTGCTTTGTGTTATTAGTTCTCTCGCCCGGCCTACCAGGACGTGGTAGTGCCAGAATATTTGGCGAAGCTCGCGCCCGGAACCTATGAAGGCCTATACAACCCGTAAGCATTTCTCTCGTTGGACGAGACCAGCTAATAAGTAGCGTCCTAGAAATGGTCGCGTGAGTCTGTCATCTGTCATGATGAATCCAGTCTAAGCTTGCTCCCTGATATACTTTATACTTTACATAGGCCATCCCTGACGTCGCTGCGCAAGCTTGGAACTTCCTCATTGTCTACCAAGGTGAATCCGGCTACGTCGCCGGCACATCCTGCTCCTCTCCTACCTTTGCCTCCTTCGTCTCCATGCTCAACGACGCACGGATCAACGCTGGTAAGCCCCCGTTGGGCTTCTTAAACCCGTGGCTGTACTCGGCCGGGTATGCTGGACTGAACGACATTACGGTGGGCAACAACCCTGGATGTGGTACGGAAGGGTTCAATGCAACCATTGGCTGGGATGCTGGTAAGTTATCTGTGCTTTTATCCTGTCATCTTTCCCAGGTCTTCGATTCCTGGTGCATGGGCAAATGGTTGAAAATGACGATTGACTGATCGTTCTTGTAGTGACTGGTTTCGGTACGCCAGACTTTGAGAAGCTGCTAGCATTGGCACTAGCTGCCTGATCGTTGCATGTGGACAATCTCTCAGCTAAATGTGCATGGACGCAAAGTTATTGGCTATCTATATCGTGTAGTAACACCCGTTCTCAAGGTTAGCATTAACATGGATTTTGTGACGGTGCCTCACCTGCCCACTCTTACTGCGTGTGATCAAGTGACAGATTAGCAACGACGAATTGTACATCAGACTCGGATGATCACCGACGTGCTAAATTCTCCGATGGCTCCGATGATGATGCATGATGCCCATATGCATCTTGGATGTACCTGAGATCGAGAGCTGACAGATGGATACGAAGGCATCTAAAGCGCAGCACACATGCCGAGGAAAATCTTACTCGTGAACTGGGTCTGGCAGGCCATGCAGACCATACCTTGCAAACAACTTGAATGTGACTTGTGTAGAGGCTGAGCTGCTCGCCCAGGAATTGGAACATCCCTGCCGACAGCACTGTTATAGTCTATTGCCTCCACTTGTCCCAGGTGTGCGCTTGGCTGTTGCTTTGAGCCAGCAAGGTGACCCTAGTATTCAACGCTGTTCTGCATCTCGTTTGCCCTTGTCTCCTGCCTTCTCCAGCAGCAGAACCACCAGTCGGGGGATACAGAATCGCAAAGAGGGATCAATTGTTTTGGTTGCCTCAGACTACAACACTCCTCAAAGTAGAACGCAGGCCTGAGACCACGACCACACGTAGCAAACCCATCACCCATAGATCTAGATCCACACCTTCAACTGGAAGGCCAATAGAACCGCCATCTGAACATTGGCCACATCATACACCACATACGCCCGCCGTCCGCCAGCCAGAAACGCAACTACAGCCACAAAAAGCCATCCACATCGCACCGGCAACCGCCACGCCGTCCTGGCAGCCGATCGACAATTAGGACTGGACACATTCGGAACACAAGGAGTATACACACGCTACGTCGAACGGTCGTCCACGTCCCAGGACGTCTACCAGCACCAGCACAGGAGCGACCTTGAGCACGTTGTGATCGCCGTTGAACGGTGTCGTATACCCCGCCGTCTGGAGTGTCCGTACCCATACCGCCAATACGGGCGCAGCCAGTGGCAAGAGCCACGTCATGAACAGTAGTATATGCGTGTTCTGGTGGTGTGCATTCGCAATCATCGGTTTGAGCGTGTGGTTGGGTACACTGGATGATTGGCTCGAGGTAGGACTGGAGTGATCCGTGGATAAATCATTTTTACTGGACGTCCTGTCAACCTCACCGCGTGCGGGCGTGGAAACCAGAGGTGTGCCTGCTAACGTCGGAACAGAGCCTGGGTCGGGCTTGGGTCGGGCAGTCGCACTGCAGTTGAGAAGTTGGGTGATCCAGCACACAAGGAACGCCACCTGCCACGGCACCAACACAAATATGAGCACTAGCACAAAGACCATGGAAATGATCGTGCTTCGTCGCACACCGACGTCTTCAGATTTCCTGTTCCTCGATCGTCAGTGCAGAGATATACGAGAGGACATTTCGTCAAGTGGTACCTTTGAACGAATCTTCTCCCTAGTGGCTGGAGTGGCCACATGAGAGCTATCAGTAACCACCAACTGATGCACACCATTCCCGATGCTACCCCAACGAGAAGGATTGCCAATACAGCGCGGACCACCCCTAGCTCGTCCCCGACTCCAAGATAATAGTCGGGACCCAGAGGAAGTAATCCGACTGCCCCGGCGACTGCCATCAAAATGGGCATTCGATGCCTCACGAATACATTCAGCGACTCGTGGACGCTCAATTGTTGACCGTCCAAACACCATGAGTGGAACAGCAGAAGCAAGACGATGCCAACGCCCCAGTTGAGCAACGTGGTTGGATACCGCGTGCCTACTCTGCCGACTGAAGCCCACCAGTCGACTGAAACCAGTACTTCCGCGATATCTTCACAGCTTGATCCGAGTGAGTGGATGGTGAGATTCAGCCCGGGAAATGGAGTGAGACGTATAGGGGGGATATATGGAGCAGAGGAATGAGTATGGAGGAAGACAGGCTGATCAGAGGCCAGACGATAGTAGTGTATCTCCGAGGCTTCGGAAGCGTGGACGAGCAACGGAGAGAACAAAGGTGCTTTGACCATAGATTAGTCTGCGCCCGTGGAAACATTTTACGGCTGCTCACCTGCGCAGGATGGATGGTTCGCCATCTTTGGGACGAGTCGATACGCCAGGAGCGCGGTGGCCGGAAGACGCGGAACACTTATGTGCGTCCTCAATCCCCTACCATCAGACCAAGGCAGCAATATCTTCGCACCACCAAGGAGCACATCTACAAACGCCGTCGGTCTCGTACCCCATGGGAGTGAAAGAGTCTACTCACCCCAAAGTCCGAGTTCGCTCTTGACGTTGCGTGCCTGATCAAACCCCCCTATAACCCAACCACGACCATCATCACCAGCATCAACAGTGACCCCCACCCAGCCTTTTGCTTTATGCGGGATCTCCGCCTCGAAAGATATAATGCCTTCGCTCTCGTCCGTCCCTTCGTCTGGCACTGGAAATGGCTTGCTAGGTATTGGAGCTGGAAGGAGCTTGAGCGAAGTCGGTCGCAGAGCGCTGCATAAAGTCGTTGCATCTGTGGAACGCTCGGCGCAGAAGTAAACAGACACACGCAAATCGAGGGCATGATGTGGAGAAACATTTGAAATGCTTCCCTGAGAAGCATACAAGACAAACGTCCGACTCCCCTCAGCGGCCGGTATAGGCAGGAGATAGGTCCGCTTCCCAAGGGGACGATCGATGACAAGTTGCACCTCTCCAGAGAGCGTCTTATATTGCCCTTCCTCGAGGCTCAGGTCTGGAGTAGCATTGTCGTCTGGCGGCGGCAATAAGCTTCCGTCTCTCAGCCAACGATCCAGTACTTGCGCGCGTTCCTCCGGGGTGTGCGCAGATCCAAGCTCGAGTGCAGCCCGAGCAACACGCCATCGAACCTGGTGGCACCACACCATCTCGCGGTGACCAACCCCGGTCCACGCGCCTTCGAGCGCAGACGTGAACACTGTCCGCCGGTAGACACCGGCCTCCCCCAAGTCCCCTGGCAGGATGCAAGACTCGGAAGGGATCATCATGTCCGTCGCACCCCCGCAAATGGATAGGATCGGCGTCTCGGCTTCACGCAACGCGTTTCGATTGCGCTCGTATATCTCTTCGATTCGGGCATCAAAACGGGCTGGGGGAAGTGTGTGCGGGGTAGACATGGTAATGAGAGCCGTGATGTCGTCGGAAGGGAGAAGGGCAGTGCCCACGATACCACCCATGGAATGGCCCATGACAACGATTCGGGTATCGGGCGTGTAGCGCGAGAGAATGTACCTCACCGCCGCGGACGCATAGGCAATCTGAGAATCAAGCGTGGGCCCATGAAATGCAGAGAGATCTTCGTTGAACTCCACTACAACGTCCTGTGTTAGATGAGACGACAGCCGAATAAGAGGAACTGACCGGCGTAAAAGTCGATGGGTTTCGCGCTCCGTCCTGTGAATTCGTGTGACACAACGAATGGCGACGAGAAGTATTGCCTCGCAGCGGACGACGCTATGGAACGCACTTGGTGTGATGAACCTGCATTTCCTGGTATGAACAGGACGGGCAAGCCCATTGCCTACCTCATTCGGGAGCACCTCGTTAACAGTGAATGTTTCAACCGAACCTTTCCAGTCCTCACCTGGTTAGGCTCCCATCCGACCTCACGGTAAAGTAAGAGTGAGTATCGGCTAGCGAGTGTTGTCCAGGAGCCGTTGAATTCCGACTGGAGGAGGTAGGAAGGTGACATCCATGACATCCGACATCCTTGGGGCGATATCAGACGTCCAACATCACATGCAGCACGAAAAACGGTGTACGCTATGGCCAAGGTGAGGACGCCGAGAACCGTTGGTGCGTACTTGGTCATGGCAGTTGGGGAAGAGCTTCACATGCAGGCACCTGCAATCGCGAATGCCGCTGTACTCATCACGCATGAATGTGATCATTTCAAACTTCTTCCATTCGCCTCTATGACACCAGAGACCACGAGCCACCGCAGCAAACTACGGTATAATAAAAGGACATGAAAGGAGAGAAAAAAATGCGACAGGTGAGACGATGCAAATAATGTGATGGTGGGAAACACCCAACGAAGACCAGTCGGCAACCGCTGCACGCTAGACTGCAGGTGCCGAACAGAAAAGAAACAAGATACCGAGTACGCTGCTTAATCATCCCCAGCGTTCTCACCCTCATCTTTCGAGTCTATCTTGTCTGTAGAGAGTCAGAATGGAAAAGCTTGTAATTGGTTGTGACCGTCACATACCAGCTTCTTGCATGTCCGACGTCCAGAGAGTAAGGTTGTCACGTAGCAGTTGCATAATGAGCGTAGAGTCTTTGTAGCTCTCCTCCGAGAGCGTGTCAAGCTCGGCAATTGCATCATCGAATGCCTGCTTGGCAAGGTGGCATGCACGGTCAGGGCTGTTGAGGATTTCATAGTAAAACACGGAGAAGTTCAACGCAAGACCAAGGCGGATAGGGTGTGTTGGAGGAAGTTCGGTGACAGCAACGTCCGAAGCGTCCTTGTAAGCAGCCAGAGACTTGTCAGCGCTGTCCTTGCGCTTGTCACCGGTTGCAAACTCGGCGAGGTAGCGGTGGTAGTCACCCATCCTATACAATACCAGTTAAAAATCTGTCAACCGCACAACAAAGACCAACTTACATCTTGTGGTAGAATACCTTGGACTCGCCAGAAGCAGCGGAAGGGATGAGGTGCTTGTCGAGAACGTCGAGGATGTCTTCGCAAATCTTGGCGAGCTCGCTCTCGATTTTCTCTCTGTAGCCCTTGATCATGGCAACCTGTACCTCATTACCCTTGGATTCCTCCTTCTGCTCAATGGAGGACACGATGCGCCATGATGCACGACGGGCACCGATAACATTCTTATATGCAACAGACAACAGGTTGCGCTCCTCGACGGTGAGTTCCTGGTCAGAGGATGCGACACGCTTCATGTTCTCGACCATCTCTACAGCAGAGATTAAGCGCACACGACCAAAATGACACGGCGACAACTCGCCTTCATAGCGCTCAGCTTGTTCAGCGAGCTTGGCGAGGTAGACAGAGTCTTCGCGAGATTCAGGCATCTACAAACGGTGGCATTGTAAACAACGCGTTTGAAGACAGAGACGCGACAGAGACGCGTCGATGACGCGTTGATGCACTCACTGTGGATGAGTGGACTGAGATACCACTGGGGACAATGAGCTCGCTGTGTTGAACAACGGGGAGAACGACGAGTACGTACGGTGTGAAGAAGAGTGGGGAAGATGATGGTTGATGATAGAGGAGCAAGTTGTCAAAATAAATGGAAAATTAAATTCACAGCTGGGCAAAGGGTTCGGGTACAGGGCAGGGCATAGGGTATTTCCTTTCCTGTATGTATTTCCCACGCCACTGGAACATAGCATTGGCTTCCTCATGCGAAGACATCAAATGACAGATTCAAGTACGTACAAGTTGGCGGGCCTCGTCGAGAACACCTTGTCCGTCGTTCAGCAGCGAAGCTTGGGTGCCGTGCTTTAAAGCTTCATGGCCAGCATTGCTCCGCTAACATCGTCATCATTGCATCAATTGTTGGGCGCTGCTGACAGTGGCGCACTCAGATCAGCCTGTATGCTGACAGAGAAGGCCATATTTAGTCGCTCAAGACCACTGGACTGTGATCGAGGGGAGAGCGCCTGCGGAACGCTGCCAGTGGAGCAATGCTGCTCCCATACCCATAATTGATAATTGTCCGACCTTGTTGGCATGGTCTCCCCTCAGCCCCATAGACCCCGGCGAGACAAGGGATCCGCATCTGGGATCCACTTGCAGAACTTTCTCAGGCTAAACGGTGCGGTGCTCTTGCGCAATTTGCAGGCAGTGTCTCAAGTTGATGAAACGGACCATTGCTTCCTTGATCTTTACTTAATCTAAGCTGTGGCAGACGATATACGTCGGAATCTGACGTGACACCACCAAGTATAATTTCCCAGCTTCATTTCAATCAGTGTTTCTGTTTCAAGATCGAACATCGGCCGACTAGTGGGGGTGTGCTATGCTCCATGGAAGCAGCCAGTTGAACTCAACTTTCGTATCGTTGACGGAGGTTCATAGAGTGTGTATATATGGAACTTCGTCTCCGGCCGAAAGGGTTTGGGGTCGTGTTCGTCCTCCGAGTCGGAATCGAAGGGGCCGACTTCTCAACCGAAACTCTATTAATCCATTGGCCTCATCAAATCAGCATGTTGATCATTGATACGGTGGGTGGCGCGATCTCGCCCATTCTGTTGGCTGGGTTTACCTCACCGTGCAAAGTGATGCAGGTAGTACGGCCTGAGTGCGGATTCGTCAACGATATTTTCCTAGTACTTTCTCCTAAAGAAATGACCAGTATTCAGCACGTTGTTAGTGAAGTCATCACGGTATTGCTGTTCCTGGCCTAGTGAGGACGGCCTCCTACTTCAGTGGAGGCAATATCCAACGAGGCTGATTTACTCCGGCGAATCCACCATTGTACTAAGCAAGTAGGATGCTTGTACCATAGACACGCTCCTTTTGAAATCGTTCAACCGTTGGTAGCGATAACCTTTGTGACGCGTGACGACGCGCTCCGTCACGTTATAAACGCGTCGCGTAGCTCTAATTTTCTCCACTTCCATCTTTCGTGCGAAGACTCTCACGCAGTATCATGGTGGCAAAGCGAAAAGCCGGAGAAGCCCAAGGTAGTGGCGAGCCCAGCTCCAAGAAAGCGCGCACAAATACCCATCGTGATGCACAGTCGCTTGTGAAAGCGATCCTCGCCAAACGCGACACATATCCGATCCTCGATGACGATGAAGCCGTGCGTCGCCAGTTCGTCGAACTCGCCCAATACGCGAAGGATCTTGAGGGGCAGCTGCAATCTGCCACCCAAGAAGCCAGTGGCAGTGGCAACACATCCCAGACAATAACGCCAGCACAGCTCCAGGCCGCAGTCGAGAAGCTCCGCAAGGCTGCAAACAGTGGGATCCGAAAACAGATGAGCGTAACTCGGTTCTATATTTGGACAAATGATGATGACGTCTAACACATTGTCTCTTAATTCACCCTTGCTTGGTTGCAGTGGAAGCCCTCGTGTAAGACCGGGTCTGCCAAGTGGGTCTACGACGGCGTGTGCAATGACCCCCTCGTCTTTGGCACTCTCATGGGGCTAGGTGGTCCTGTCAACTTCAAGATGCACAAGATACCCGTCGACGATTTTGATAGACTCCTTGGGTCCATAAAAGCGTCTGTCAGGTGAGCCTACCCAATTAGTGTTCGCGCTATTTCTGACATTGGTTACCATCAGGTACGACCACTTGTACCTCACGGGATCGCATGTCAATGTTCGTTGGTCCGACAGCGGAGAGTTTAAGTTTAGCGGAACATACGGGAAATTTCAGTACAAAGACAAAGCTTGATCGGTAACTTGGCGACTATCGGCTGTGACCTCTTTTCGATGGCGTTTAATTCTACCAGTACACGGAAACAGCAACTTCATTTCACATTCCACATGTCATTCGGAGGATGGTTCAGTGTATAATAACTCGCCGAGCGTTAGTTCAGCTCTGATAACAATCGGCAAAACTCCTAGTAGGTAGGTCAGTGGCTGTCCGCGAACTAGCTAGCACCTTGGTATTCACCTCCAGTCGGGAGACTCCAGCGGTGATGTGCGCAGGCCCGTTGGAAACTACTGATGAGCCCATGATGCGATGTGATGGAAACGACTGGATCCACGAAAGAGTCAGCCCTCTGGGTCACAGCGCTCCTGAGCATCCAAGACAAACATTGTTCCCCATCATTGTCAAATATCATATCTAGCACTTTCTTGGCGCGGGCGTCCAGTTCTTCGATCGTTTCGCGTACATCAGGGTCCCATGTTTCGTCCTCTTCGGTAAACCCTTTCTCGAACGGATAATCCGGAAAGTCCTTGGCGATCTCCGACATCTTGCGTCTCTTATCACACGTCGACACGCCATTCTTCTCACGGATAATCTGGAGTCCCAGGCTGAGCGCTCGATGCTAGCTGAACTTCTGTGGGTGACCCACCTCGACGATAGTGGTCTTGAGATCCGGCCTGAGAAGCCCTTCGAATGTGACCTCATTGGTCTTGATCGCGCGACGCAAGGGGCTTGAATACAGCTTCTCCGGAAGAGGCATGTGGTACTCGAGTTCCGTCTTCCAAGCTCGGTTCGCGTCTTTCGCTTGCTCGATACCTAACTCGGTGAGTTCCGGATCGGCTGTGATCGATGTGATCAGTGACAAAGAAGCACGCAAGAGACGAAAAAAAAAAGGTGCCTGCAGTGTTACTCACGCCCCCATACGAGTCCTCCGTCGCCATTGAGTCTCGTCCACCTGGTCGTACTGCAATCATCGAGAGCATTAGACCACCATGCGACGGATCCCGGGCCATGATCAGGCTTGCCTGTACCATTCCTGGGAGATGGTATTAGTTGAGGATCCTAGTCGATCGGATCACAAGGCATGCCTCTGTGGTATATTTGTCCATCGCTACGTTGTCTGACGTTCACGACGGAGTGTCAGATCTTGATGCAAAACAGTCTGGTCGCTGAGCAGACATACGGTATCCCTCGCCATGCCTCCCCAGAAAGACGACTTTGTATTGCGTTCCTGAGGGCGCGTCGGCATTAAGCTGATCGATCTCCTCTCTGAATTTCACCCAGCGACCATCGCTGTCGTCCTTGAGCCCAAAACGCGGGGGTATCTGAAGCATGATTGTGTTTTTTTAACGTCCCCGAAAGAGGCCCGAACAGGACTCACAGCCTGGAATAACGAGCATATAGCAATCAGATCGACGCTTGAGGGAGTATACGTACATCATTCTCTTTTGACTCGGGATCGTCTTGGAAGAAGAACCCGGGTAGGGCCTGCCATCGAAAGGAGATGTCAGTAGGGCCACCTGGTCCGAATGAAAATTGATCTGTACGAACAGTGTAGCGTCGTGCGCCCATAGATCTCTGAGCCGATCTTATCTTCTTTCCAACACTTTGGTCTGTTAGGCAACTGTCGATCACAGATCCTTGACTGAATAGAGACTGGAGGGTTTCGACGTTTTCGCGCGCTACCGGTTGCTATGACCATCCTTGGTGACAGGCGGCCAATCATGATGCAAAAAACGGTGTGTTCCGAGTGGAGGTCTATAGATATCTCGGACAAGATCGGACTCACCGGGAGCCCGAAGTCACTCGAGCATCAGCAAATCCGCATCGGCCGAAGATACAGTGAACATTACCACAAGGTATAACCGCAATAGCTAACATCTGTAATTCTGAACCCACAAAGTTGGTCAGCACACGGTCGAAATACAAACGACGTTTGGACCACCTGGGTCGCCATTCCGAAATGGGAGAGTCACGAGACGTGTATCACAGGGAGGAATTGCCACGAGTGAGGGACGAGGAGGAACTTCTGGTGCCCACTTCCACAAACATCATCACAGGGTCCCAAGGGTATATACGGACACAACGACAACTTGCTGGAAGTGGCTGCGCACAAGATAGATTCGCCATAATTCGAAAGGCATGGTTCCTCTACTGGTTTGGTTACTACATTAACAACCATCAGAGATCGGTGGGATCCGACTTCGACCCGCTGTCCACCGAACTGGCAGTTGGACAACAATGGGTGCTCACTCCAAGCAACTTCTTTACCGAATAAGCCGGATGGGAACTCCAAGTACAGAGCCAGCTTGCCACTGGACGACACGTCCCGCATGTGAAGAGCGGAAGGCCCAGTGTACGACCACCAGCCATCTTGCCAGTCCTACCGACAGCGAGGTAGTAGTTAGAATGGCGACTCTCGACGAATCCTGTGATATGCCTAAAACTGTGAGGTATGGGTGCTGGTGTTTTCCTGTGATGTGACAAACACATGGTCAGTGAAAACATCGCACAGCAAAGTAACAAGCATGTTCCACCCGGTCTGTGAATGCTGCAAGGTTCTAGCTGTGTCCGCACACTTTGATCTGGGTGGTTACATCCCAGATGGTCACCCAGTCGTCGCGCACAGCAACAAACCATTTGCCGTCTCTCGAAATGCTCACATCTGATACAGTCATGAATGTTAATGAACCCACTCTCTGATCATCTGTCACTTGCAGTTGAATCGCCCCACTGAAGGAAACTTGTATCACACTACGATACTGCCCATCCGGTAAAACGCGAGAAACTTGGTCGGCTCTTCAGTATGGATTTCTTGTGAGAGTTTTGGATCAACGTCAACCTCAAATATATGGTAGTTCAGAATAACTTAAGGACGCCATGACTTACTAGTTGGTGTCGTCAGCCCGATGTGCCCTCCAATGGTAGGTACCTGGCAGCGGATACACGAAGCAAACACTGACTCAGGTTCCGCATGATCGTGTGTCTCCAAAGGCCTGACTTCAGTGGCTTATAAGCAACCACATTGATCCCAAAACCAATAAGCCCCGCGAAACGGCGACTGAGAAGACTTTCCACCTTGCTCAAGCGCTGATAGACCGAATCCGGGCCTGGGATGAGTGACAAGATGCAAACGGCGAGGGGCGAGCTGGCAGTGCAATAAATTGCGGATGCTGGTTCTATTGTGCAATGGAAGCGGAGTTTCGAAAGACGACTTGTGTTTATGATTCGACCATCTACATTCCAATCACTACTAGACCGCCGCTTTCACATGTAGGGTGGTCTCGGGCTGCCCAAGTCCGCGCCATATGTTGTCCACCTCAGGCCTTTTGATCCGGTCTTTCTCAGTGACTAATTTTTCATTTGTCTCACATTCCAAGATTAATATCGTAGGTCGAAACTGACTGCGGCTGAGATCCGAGCGCCTATCGTGGTACCTTCCGCAGAAGGTGACCCCGTTCCCCCCCGCGAAGTCCGCCGGCACCTCGTTGGCACCGACCTACGGAAGGGAAATCGAACCCGAGGCTTGGCATTGTGCGCGCATATACTAATTTGTGCGACGGGCTGGACGTTCCTTTTTCCGGGGACCTACTCGCTTGAACGCTGCGCTCCAGACAAACTGGCGCTTCCCGGGCCGTATACATCACTGATCTCATACTGTCTTCGTGTTCCGTATTAACATTCCCTATGCGTGTGACAACTCGAGGTCGGCATCCTTTCATACCTCCTGAGCGCGGCTGATCTGGCCATATCTCCCCACACAGATAGCACTGCTGTGCCAGTCATCTAACACTGATCCGATCCCAGGGCGCTATCCCCAATAAATCTGTTCGTCAAAAAATAGATAGAGGGTACACTCAACGTACGCCCCACTAATATCCACGAGCGCGCACAGCTTGAGTCCCATATCGAGTTGATTTACGGTAGGTCCCCTCCTGAAAAATGATCGGCGTTTTCGTCAAGGGACAAGACGTGCATGTGGAACGGGTACAGATAGCACGCAAGATTAGGGAGAGATGATTCAGATATCTCACAGTCATATCATGCGCGACAATGCACCCTGCGTCTTTATCGCGTCGAAGGCACGTTCTTCGCCTCCCTCCACGTGCTCCACCATAAACGTGATGCGATCTTCTCGGTTCATTGCTGTGCATGGTCAGCCCGATGTGACGTTCTCACAACCCCACTGCAGCGATGTTTCCAAACATGCCCATATCATCGTGGAGTGGTGGAGCACGTTTATTACCATGCTTTTGGCTTGCTAACTTGGGAACAATTTATCGCACACTTGCCTGGCCGTTATCGCAATTTCTCGAAACGTAGCGAACGCCGAAATTGCACTGAGATAAGGTGAGTGGGAGAAACACGGGGAGTGTCACAAGGCATTGTTCCCTGGCAGAATGGGAGTTACGACATACCACTTGGTGTCGCAAAATAGGTGTTATAATTGTATACTTCATGGTAGAAGGATCTCTGAATGACCGCTAGTATCACACCTGGGGGGCCCTTGATCATGTTGATCCTATCGCGGACCAAATCAAAGGGAATCTGCCATGCAATATGACACATACGACCATGATGACCGTGGTTTGTCGACGTCACTAAGCAATCGCGAAATAGGTGCAAAACCCTCAGGGATGGCCTTCATGTCAAAAAATGCATCCGAAACTCTCGTCCCTCACCCAACGGGCCGCTCTAGATTTTTTGATGATTTGGCGTCTAGAGCAAAACATCAAGCGCACGAAGAGCCACCGCGAACGGCGACCTCACTGTGATCGGCCAATCCACCCCGACGACGATTGCCAAGGTGATAATACCATCACCAAAACGTGACGTCTTCGCCTGTATGGTGCGCGACAGCGGATCGAACACGCAACAAACACTTGAAGCTTGACGCACACCCCTGGACATGCTGCCGCGCCGTGGTCCTGGCGCGCGTCTCGCGGTGACGCATTGCAGTATCATCTATTTTTTGACCCTGGCGCTCGTCTTGGGAGCGCTCACTCGAGGGCCCACCGCACGTCCGTCCGCCCGTGCCCCAAACTTGAAGTAGACGGTTACCCACGGAAGGACCGGACGTATGCCATCGCAGTCACGAACATGACCTCGCGCCCGCGATCTGGGGCCGTCACCACCCAACGCCAGTCTCCTTACAATAATTTTGCCCGCCGTGTGGACGTGTGGGGCTTTGAGTACGCATGGCCGCAATCGATGGGAGGCGCAGAGACGATGATGGAGATATTCATCAGATAATCGCGCTGCCATCCCCACGTCGATATAGTACCCCAAGTCGTGATATCATCCCGTTGCATTTAACCCGAATCGGACCCCTTTACGGCGTTGGAGCAGTTGGGGTGACGTCTAATGCGAACGGCACACTCACGTGTAGCACGCTCTGCACTGCACGTAACACGGCGATAGATGCATCGATGGTACCTCATCAGCAATATCCGAAGGATCTTGACAGACACACCAATTCATACCCCATCACACGGACAGGTCATTGTGAAACCAGACCGCATAGAATAATTAGTATCAGCGTGCACAGGGGATGTGGTACTCGACAATTGCAACGACGAATGCTACAATGAAGCAAAAAAGAGCTACGGTATTACTGATAAAATAATGTATGACGGCAAACAAAAAAAAAAAAAAGCGAAAACGTGTACACAAACGCCTTCAGGACCACCACTATGCCACAGGATGCTGCCGAAAACGCGCACTGGAAAGGAGAAGCGACAAAATGAGGGGCCATTCATGCGAGACTCATCCACATGCCCGCTTCAGGGACCTTGCTGCGAGCCTGGAGAATCTTGAACGCCCGTTGCCGCCCGCGTTCTTCGTTGGCGACGACGGCCTTGTTAGGTTCCCCGTCACTCTCGTCTTCCACTTCTTCACCCTCCCCCGCAATAAAATCGAGGGCACCAGGGTCTATCGCTCTGGAACGATCGCGTTCCGCATACGACGCCCTGCGCAGGGTAGCTGACGACGTATGTCGTCTGCCGTCAGGAAACACAGGCACTATCATGCCCGCTCGGTCCGCAAGCGACGTTTTGGGCTGATACGACGCCAGCGTCAGAGGCTCTCTTTGCCGGGACAACGGGCTAATATCGATGGGCAGCGACGCCGGGAACCCGACGTTTCCTAGAGACCACCGTATGTCTGTGGCGTTTCATCAGCCGGGAGCCACCCACGTCGACCGGCAGCAGCTTACCCCTGGAAGTACCCCAGTCACTGTCATCCGTGTCGTCCGCCGCCGCGCGTGTAGCGCCGTCTTCGGTCTCCTCCGGTATCAGGGCGCCGGGGACCCCATGTCTTCGCCTACTCACAAACAACTGCCAAGCCTTGCTATTTCGCTTCCATGCGTGTCTATGGCTCGGGGTATTTGCTGCGACAAGTTTCAATATCTCCTCTTCTTGCGAATCAAATTGGTCAGGGTATTCGGGTTGGGCTTCCTGTGGTAGTGAAACTGGCGGTGCTGCATGCGAGACAATGCTATGTGACGCTTTGGTCACAGACGGTTCAGGAGTGTCGGATTGGAGAGCAGAATAAGCCGGGAGAGAGGTAGGCCGGAGGGTGGACAGGGACGCTGGTAAGGCCCCAAGGCTCGTTACAATACGATGACGGTTCCGACGCCGTGGTGCCTGGGCGTTCTCAACAAACGGCAATATGGGCGCGGCATCTGAAGACTCGGGGTCCGTGTTTGCGTCCTCCAAGTCAAAGATTAGTTCTGCGCAACGAGTCGTCAATGCCTGAGGGAGGGGGGGGACACAGCGCCAACGCCTTACCCTCGTTCTCTCGGGAAACACCATTGATCGCCGTGTTCGCGCCGTCGTCCCTGGTGGCCTCCGGTTTGATGTCAAACTGCACCTTCCGCCTTCGCGGCGTCCCGCCCGTAGGCGATTTCGCGTCCCGATCAGAGTTCTCCGTCGGATGTGCAGGCGCTTCTTCGGCCTCCTTGGATGGCGCGGTCAGGTTCGCGGCGTTTGAATTGCCATTCCCTTCTGCCTGTGCGTCGGTCTGGGACGCGCCTTCGCTGTTGACGCGCGGCAGGGAAGGAGCCTCCCGCTGACGTGCGCGAGCAACGTCTGCTTCTAGGATGGTAAAGTACCTAAAACTGGCGGCGGTGTCCTGCGCTTCGTCCATACTCCGCTTGAAAGGCTGCACGATGCTGTCACCATTCATACGCGGAGACAATACCGGCGAAGAGCGAAGCGATGAAGATATCGAGCTCTCCGCGGAGTCGAGTGAGGAAGGCTGAGACGAGTAAGGCGGTGGTAATCGGGGACTGTCACTTGTGGATCGTTCGCGCGCCTCCATCGGGCGGACGTAATGGAATCCAGAGGTTGCTAATGACGCTGAAAGGGAGGAGACTCGAGGGTTGGAGGATGTCGGAGACAGGGCTCTTGGTGCTGTGGGTGGTGTCGGCACGAAATTCCGAACTAAGACCAAGGGCGTCCCAGGAGCGCCCGATGCGGATAACGATAGGCCACGCGAACTGTCCCGTTTTCTAGCCTCTCCGGCTTTGGGTCCGATGTCCTTTTCCACTTCACACAAGTTTTCCACAAACTTCCGCCAAAGGTCCTCCACGTCGCGTCGTAGCACGCCATCGGCCTTCTCGAGTTCTGAAAACTTATCCCGCACGATCGCAGCTATTTGCTCCTCAGCCATCGACCTAAGATGTTCGGAAGCTTTCACTGCGATCGACGACAGATGGGTGAAGACAGGATGAGAGGGTACGAAGGGTGCTGGAGGGAAGAGCGGCTTCAGGTTGTTCAAGAAAGGCCCTGGAGGCGCATTTGTCTGTTCACAAGATTCTTGAGGGGCTGGCGGGGTCGCCGTCGCCGTTGGTATCGCTTTCTGAGGTAAGGCGATGCCAAAGGTAGACGAATACGTAGACGAGGACAAGAGTCGCGTAACATCCTCGGCAAGCTAAAACAATGACATGTAATAATCATCAGTCAACATCTCTAAGGCAGCGGGCAACCACATGCTGTGTCGGCAGACGATCCAGTGGATTACACACGCCAATGTAGCGGACAAGACGCGTAAAGCCACAAAACAATTGGTGGCATTGCTCTCGCCGGCGTTCTGGAAAAGAAGAAAAAAAAGAGAACGGATGTCCACTCACGAGACAGTCTTTGTGCACTTCAATCCACCCGCAACTGCTAAGGAGCGCCTCTCGTTCGACCCAGTCGGATGAAGGGAGCAAGGGGCCTTCCTGGCGATCCACATCGGATGCCACGAGCTGCTGGACACGATATGCCACGGTCTGACAGAGGAGACAGGTGAGGGTCGTAAATCGGAGACATCGGGGCGAGTCCGCAATGGGTGGGCCCAGCCTCCTCGTCCTCATGGTGACCTGCGGGTGCGCCTGGCGAGAGAGGGCAACAATCGGATGAAAAAACGACGGGGCACGCCTGTGTATGACTCACGATGGAGACGCCCTGCTCGCCAACGTACGTCAGAGCGTACTCTGCGTCAGCAGCGAGGGCCATGAGAAAATCGGGGGGCTTGTCAGGGTGCGACTGGGGCCATATGCGAACGTTGAGGCATTTACAGGCTCGTGTGGGCGCGAGTGTGGGCAAGTCCGGCATTGGAGACGGAGGCGGTGGTGGGTGAAAAAGAGCGGCCAGCGTTTATGGCGGACGGAGAGCTGCAGCGGATTAGATGAACGTCCGGTGCCGTGTGCATGCTTGTTTCGCACCCCAAATAAGGGCATATGACAGTGTACATTCCCACGGTCACACTCTCGCCCGAAATTCGCAGATCCGGGCCCAAATTGATCACTTTTTCGAAATTTCCCCCTGGAGTACCTCTGCTAGGCACAGCCGATAGCACGTCAGCACACCTCTAGCACGGGTAGAACCACCCTTGCACAACCGTCTGTAACACCGGTCTCCACCCTGATTCCTCCTCGTTTTGGTTACTTGTCCTTCTTCGTCTCCCCGCTGCCGTCAGCCTTGACGGCATCCTCACCCATAACTTGTCCATATTCGTTCACCCGTTTGGGATCAATGCGATATATCCACCGCTGCGTCGCATGTTACGCCCTGCTCCGCACCAAACATAGCACATGCGCTCACCTGGTACAAGAATACCAAAAACACCAGGTCATCCCGGAAGCATGCAAGTCGGTGCAGAGTGGGCATCTTGATGCAGAATCTGCGAAGTAGCATTCGCGTGAGCTCCATCCGCCATGTGGTCACATAGTAACAGCCCGTAATCCTTACGCAAACAGGTCGTCTACCACCGTCGACAGTGTCTTATAAATCATCGCTTTCATGGGCATATGAGCTACGCTCTGCGGTACGACATCAAGAAGCCGCAATCAACAAATATGGCAACGACGAACCTTCAGCTTATAATTGATAATAAGTTGAGGTATCAGTTGTGCCTGCCATAATAACACCATCAGAAGTCCATACCAACGTGAACGCGTTGGCACAACGTTGACTCACAAATCCAAACATATATACAAAAGAAGTCAGCGTCGAAATGATGTAACTATACCACCCCCTGTGGGTCTCGTAAACGAGCGAGTATATGCTATAAGCCACGAGTAGCGGGATGGCCACATAGGATACATATCGGAATGCGAGCTTGTCGTATCTAAACCCCGCGGTTAGCCATCGGAACCAACCACCCCCCAGCTGGAGGGTTTCTGGACCACTTACTCCTGTGTCCTTTTTTCGTCCTCGCTGAGGACGTGCTTATCTGGTCATGTTATTTCAAGCAATTGAAATTCATAAACGTGTTCGAGACCATACCTTTGATGCTCAGCTTGTACGGGAACATCGATCCGGTGGGGGAAGGCACGATTCGGATATCCACCGCTTTCGTGATCTGACACGTGGGGTTAAGCAAGCGCGATAATCGCTCACATAACGTGGCTTGCCTTCCAAGCCTCAATAACGACACCCATTCCGGAGCCAAGCAAAATCATCCAACTCGTGTCGGTGTTATTGTCGATGAGGTACAAGAGAATGATAGTCTGGACAAACACGTTGGTTATGATCTGAGATGCATGTCCGGTTAGCGTGAGTTGATTCGCTACAAGCGAACAGCGTACCGTTCTGCGGGGTCCAAGAATACAATCAGAGTGAGCGCAATATAATGACATGGAAGGGCTCACCTGACAGATACCCCCACGAGTTCCTTCTGTTGGCGCCAGTGTGACACATCGGACTTGAACGCGAGCATCTCGAATCTGTACTGGTTAGGCAAGGTGGTGGACACCATGTTCGGCCGAACTCACACTACGTGCAAGATACTGACGAGTGCGGTTAACGCCAGGAACCATGGATTGGTCTCGAGCAGCATCCTCTTCACTTCGTCAAGCTCGGCGCCAGTGCCACCGCCCTGCTGCTTGATCGCTTCGTCGAAGCCATGAGTCATCGACGCAAATAGTTGAAATTTCCAATACGACATTGGCTGGAACGCTATTTGCAATGGCACATTAGGGGTCGTCGTATTAATTTCCGTGAGGTGGGACCGTAGCAACCAGAAATCATTTGGGAAGACAATTGGTTTGTAAAACCCTTGTGTTCCAGTTGCATCCCTTGCGCCAGGAACGAGGTGAACATCTTTTGCGGACTAAGTGTTGTTGTCTTGTCAGCAAAAATGAATACGCACGATCGGTCATCACCGGCGGCAGTTTGTCAAATGCAAGAGCGGTCCCATCGGAGATGAGAGCCAATGTCAAGTTCTGCGGTGTATATTAATCCCCTGGTTGCGTGGTTGGTCGGTGGCGGCGGCGCACCCTGTACCAATGGGAAACGACCACATCTTCCTCGATGACCTGACAAAGTTGGATTAGAATGGACCAAGCGACCGTCCAAGGATGGATACCTCTT